>PVJA010007736.1:0-67177 GCA_004027025.1 Myocastor coypus
AGGAGAAGGAGAAGGAGAAGGAGAAGGAGAAGAAGGAGAAGAAATAAACAAAATTCAGAGATCTGGAAACTGAGAGGTAAGACACTGTAGAGAATTGTGGAAGAACAGAAAAGAAGACAAAGCGTGCCTGTGTGCTTGGCTGTGTGCTCTTTGGGAGTGCAGATCTTTTCCATATATGGGGCTTCTTCTATCAAGAATGCCAGAGGGTTCAGGGTCGGCAATCTCCAGCAGAACACACACTTCCCACCAGCGGCCAGGGAGCCCATTCCCCAGACTCTTCTTCAGATGTTTATGCTGCCAACGGATTTCTTGGTCTGCAGAAATTAGTTGGTTTCTTCATTAAAATAGTCACCAGAATGAAAAGCTGGACAACATCTATCCTCATCCTGTCTGTCTGTCACACCGATAGAGTGCCCTCCTACCGGTCACCATGGCACGCATTACATAAATCCTAGAGATGAAATGCCAGCCCGGGTATCTCATCACTCTCCCTGCTTTATGGGGATGTAACTCCTGGGTCCTGCTTTCCTCCTTTCCAGCCAGCAGGTATCTTTGGTATCTGCCCATGGAAATCCCAACCGGAGCAGTGTTAAAGCTGTGGTGACACTCTCAAAGGGAAAAGCGGCTCAGGCTGGTTCTTAGTGAAAGAGAAGGACAGACATCTTTCAGGAACTATGGTGGTGCTAATATTTCACTAAGGTCTTTCTTAAATATTGCATCACTTATTATATTTATTCCCAAAGTAAAAGAGATCCAAGCACTGTGACGAACATGTCTGTTTTCCTCCAGGGGGGGGGGGGGGCTCTGTAAAAGAGGTGAATCTTAATCCCAGTTAACTGTGACAAAGACAGTAATGGGGCATTCGCATTCATCCCTAAGACATTTAGTGTAAACATGAATTTTACCATCTTCAGAGAAAGGATCATGAAATTTCAGTGTAACAACACATTTTGTCATCAAACTTAGTAATGTACTAGGCAGGAACCCTCCCAAAGATATCCCCAATAACAAAATTTATGTTTGTTTTAACATCTCCAGTGCAGAAGTATTTTGCCCTGCACCTTTCCTTTTGGGTGGGAGTCGTGAAAAGCGTAAATGATACAAATCCTGACACGCTCAGTGCAATTACTACGGTGTAGACAGCAGCATTAACAATTCCCTGTTCATAAATACAAGCTCCCTTGTCCAAAATTGCCAAAGTGAAAACGATGTTAAATCTGCCTTCACATCCCAAAAGAAATGACCCATCTTCTTGTCTTCTTTGAAAATGTATGAGCTTTATGAATTATTTTCACCCTGGAAGATAGGACACATCAATGTAATCTGTACTATGGGAAAAGAAGGAACCTACTCCTAACTAGGCTCGGTCCCGTCCTATGAACAGGAAAACTGAGCATGCAGTCACAAGAGCAAAGCCAGCCACTGCAACTTGTGGTCCTTTTCAAACTCGTAGTGGAGAATGACGCACATAAAGGTACTGAAAGTAAAAGACAAGCTATCCCTCTGAGAAATGAGATACACGGCAAATGGCACCACCGATGATGTCTGAAATGGTGTTTATTTTTGCATGTAAGATAAACTATAACCACTGCATGGAACGGCTAGAGGTTCTCTTACACTCCACTTAAACACTACTTCAGCAACGGCAAGGGTTGTGTCTCTCCACCCTAGGCTTGCTAGACAATGGATAACAAGAAGCAACCGCATTGCCTCGAGGTGTCTCCTTCTTGTTTATTTGAAAACTGTAAGCAATCCATTCAGGTTAAAGAGATAACATTAAGGAATGCAGCAGCAGCGCTTGTACAGTGGATTATGCTGTCCTGCGCTTAATCTAGGGCCTTGTTAAAAAGAGCTTTTCAATTTTAATTAAAATAAAATGGGCCCTGGAAGAAACTACATCTCCTCCAACGAGGATTGCATTCAGCTTGCTCTCTGTAATCTTGCCCATCATGCTGCTAGCTGTTGCTTTTTCCACAGCTCTTAAATGGGGTCTAAATTGACCAGCTCTGTTGCCAAGGCAACCGACAGGACAATGCTAATAGAACCTACTTAGGACACACTGTGAAAAGCTTAGAAATAAAATTGTTTGACATGAAAGGCTCTGTGTCAGCAGTCAGGCAACTCTGCTAAAGGCTGCAGAAGATAGTTACAGGGGCCCCTCCCCACTCTTTTCCCTCCAAATCTCTTCTAGTAAATGGATTCTGTCCTGGGAGCTTAGACAGCTTTTCCTATCAAAATCACTTTGTCTCTTTAACTCAAAGGAGAGAAAAATCTTTATGTTGTGGTTTTAAAGCACCCAGAATAGACCTCACTGCACAGCCATGGAAATAAGCAGCTTTTAAAAAAAAATTTTCTGTCTAGCAAGGAGGTCCTTTCCTCTCATGAATAACTTGCAAATATTCTGCTGAATTTTCTAAGATTGTTAATTAAAATCCACTTGATTTAAGCTGCTTCTCTCAATTTGCACTCACAAACCATAAATTATGGAGGAGGTCAAAGAATGAATGGCAATCTGACATGTAGAGGTTGATTTATTGCTTCAAAAGGAGTTTTATACCAGATGTGGCAGGAGTCATAAATTAAATGCTAAATGTTATGTATTATTATGCTTTCAGGAATATAAATGTGTCTAAAATGCTATGCAGGTGGAATGATAAAAATATGAATCTACTCCCCTGGCAATTTTAAAAGGAAAGTTAAAGCAATCATAAAAGAAAATAAGCTGGAAAGCAATTTAGATGGGCCCCCCAGATACCTTTTGTAGCCTGGCCCTGGCTTATAAAAGTAACCCTTCCTCATAATCTGCCGGACACTGGCTGTGGTGGCTGACGAGGGAACATAGATAAAGAGTTCTTTCATCTGAAAAAAAAAAAAAAAAGAAAGTGAGAAAAGGAAAAAGAAACCAGAGAGGTTGGTCCTTCTGTGACATTATGACAAGCATCTAAATCATGATTTCTCAACCTTTCCTCTAAAAGTGACCATAATTTAATTTATCAGCTCTCATTTAAGAGTTAATCTGGACACAGTAAAACTTGCCTGATTTCACATAGCAGCTTCCCTGGCTATAATTACTGATTTTAAAATACTTCAAAATATAAAAAGCAGGCCATGTTTCAGGCATTTGACAGCTTGGAGCTGGAAATTTCCGCAGAAGGAAGATTCACTAGGGGGCAGGCATTGTAAGGAGAAAGACTCCACTCGGAGTAGCAGTCCATTTTGATCCTGCAGCTGAACATTGGATTATGTGTACATAATCTCTTAATGTAATGAGAAGAAATTTTGTTGTACCAAAAATGATTTTAAAAATTACAACATCTACACCTTTTGCTCTGTATAACTAATAGGAGGACAACAATATGCATTGTATCAAATATTGAAATGTACGACTAATGTGTTTTGAAACCATCACCATGTTATACATTGTTATTTCTTATTAAGAGTAATAAAAAACAAATACATAAAATTCTTTCCATCTCTTTAGTCATCTTTCAGATCCCAGAGCACATTTTTCTCTCTTACAGAAAGCTTCTTTAGTATCTAAAATAGCAGTGGTCTCTATAGTTTGCACAAGCTTGGTATTTAAATGTAAATTAATTAAAGTTGAATAACATGAAAAAGTTTTAAAAAAAATGAATTGTAGAATTGAAGGCAAAGTCTGATCAACAGATAAAGCCTGAAATAAAATCATTCTAGACACAGCTGTGAACAAAACTTGCCTCCGACTTCTGTGCCCCTTCCTAGTGCTCCAATGCTTTCTTGTAGTAATTCTCCTTGTGCCAAGATCCAAACACATGGGCTCCATCCAGGCGAGGCTTTTTACCCAGCCCCACCTGCACCAGACTTGCAGGTCACCTCCTGGTCCCTGTGCCCCAAGACTCCTGCTGGGCAGCTGCATCCTCTACAAGCTGACACTACTAGCAGCAACTCCACAGGGCTCCTGGGGACCCTGTCCACTGCGTGTTCACAAGGCCCTCATAAAAGAAGACCTCTGTGCCTGCGGGCCACTGCACATGGCCCTTTCTCACAACCCTTTCTGGTGTCCCCCCCTCTGGGTTCACTGGAGCTGCTGCTCCTTCTACCCTATAAGCAGAGCCTTGTGAGAGACTTGGGTCCATGCGCTATTTGGGAGGAGCAAAGGTACAGATAGTGCAGCAGCTGAGGAGCATACTGAAGGAAAGCAAGGGCGCCGTGATTGCTTGGTTGTCATTTTTGGCAAAGTAAAATACTGAGCAGGCTGGACAGATAACCCTGGTACCACAGGCCATGCAAGGGAGCATGACGTCAACCACTGATACCAGGCGTGGTGGTACACTCCTGCAATCCCAGAGCTGGGGAGGCTGAGACAGGAGGATCATTATGAGGCTGAGCTGCATAGCGAGACCCTATACCAAATAAAATAAGTAAAATACTGAGCAGCTGCTTAAAATTAAATTTCGAATAAACAACAAATAATTTTATTGCATGTCCCATGTAATGTACTTTTACTAAATAGAATTTTTTTTAAAGTATCAATTGTTTTCTAAATCTCAGTTTACATGGACACTGTCTTCTACCTGATGAATCTAGATTTGAGCCAAGAACAATTAACATAAGCAACCATGGCTAAATTATGGCAGCACCAGTTGGGAGCATCTCAGTTAAGGGCACCCCATGCCAGGGCCACCAGGCACGCTCCACACGAGCATCCAATTTCTACTCTAAAGGGGACATGACCCTCATCTTGCCCTCTGCCGTGTCGCCCAGATCATTCTCAGTGACAGTGCAGGAAGATTCAGTCAAGAAATTAAGATGATGTTTTGAGAGCGTGTGGGAAAAGAGAAAAAGTATTTGTAGTACGAATGCCCCCAGCATGCCCTGGTCCTTGAACGAAGTGGAAGTAAATCGGTAGGCCCAAAGGACAGAGGCAGTGTGGCCCTGGAAACAGCTGCAGGCAGCCACGCCCCCTTGTGCTCCTGGCATCCTTCCTCTGTGGCAAAGGTCACTGTGACAGATTCTGTTTGGTTGGTGACCTTCTTTTGGATCCCAAGACTCAGAGATGAAGATGATTCCTCCTCTGGATAAATATGCTATGGCACCAAGTCACAGGAGGAGCCCTCGGTCCAGAAAGCAGAATCACAAGTTCAAGCTCATGCTGGCCATTAGTGACCTCCTCTTTCAAAGTAATAGCTATGCTTCTCAAAAACACGACCTAACCATAAAGTAATCAGGCACCTTGAAAACCAGTGATCAAGGTGGGCAGCCCCATGCAGGCTCTCCGTCCTCATTGCCGACTGTGTTTCTTGCTCCCTGGCTGCTGTAGAAGGTGGGTAAAGTGCAGGCGGGCTGATGGGGGCTGGCAGCTTTGATCTCTAGTTTTCCAAGCTGATAACTTTTCAGTTAAATCTTCGTTTTGAAGGAACAGATGAATATCAAGGTCTGGGATGTAGGTTAGTGATGGAGCCCTCTAGGCTTCAATTCCAAGTACCACAAGAAGAAAATCCTTGCAGTCTGAGGAAGGCCTTCATCAAAACAACAGCATAAAAATCTGGGTGTGGTGGTGCACGCCTGTAATCCCAGCACTTGGGAGGATGAGGCAGGAGGATTGGTGCGAGTTCGAGACCAGCCTGGGCTATCAAAGTGAGCTCAAGGCCAGCATGAACTGCATAACAAGATCCTGTCTCAAAAAGACCAAAAAAAAAAAAAAAAAAAAAAAAAAAAAAAAAAAAAAAAAAAATCTGATACTTTAGATGTCTCGGTAAGTTAAACCTCACTCATACAAGTGCCACTTCATGCCATGCCACAATGTATTTAACATGGAATTTCCATGGTATCCTGAAGTTTCACTCCCAGAAATCTGCTACGCTCAAATTTTTTTAAATAGGAACATCAATAGTTACATGGCTTCTTCTATTAAGTCCTTGTTTATTATAATACTGCTAGCAATAGCCACACCTAGGTGTTAAATAAAATGTAGTACATCAATAGAATAGAGTACTACTCAGTCCTAAGAAAGAATGAAGCTCTGATACATGCTACAACATGGGGAAACACTGAAAATACTAAAACACTAAGTGAAAGAAGCTAGACATAAAATAGTAAATATCATATGGGTCCACTTGTATAAAACATCTGAAATATACAGTCATAGAGACAGAGTTGAGATTACCAGGGTTTGGGAGAATCAGCATGAGGGGGTGATTGCTTACGGGTGCAGAATGTCTGGGATAAAGAAAGGATTCTGGAAATGTATAATGATGACAGAGGGGGAAAAAAGTATGAAAATAAACCACTGTTGCTTTATTTTTAAAAAATATGCTTTTTGTCTTACCTAAGATCCATCTTCTCTTTTATACCAGATCTCCCTTGGAAACACCCCCAGCCACACCCCATTATGGAGCCTGCAGTGAGGCCTCCCTGTCTGTAAACACAGGATAAAGCAGAGAACATAAGATGAGCAGAAGCCATCTACCAGGCCTCTCCGCACAGCCATCGCCAGCTGAGGGTGCCGCAGGAAGGCTTCCAGGCCATGTGGCTTTGGCTCCGGAAACCTGAGAGCATGATGGAAGCAGATCTGTGTGAAACCCTCCCTGCAGGCCTCCTGTGCTACCTAGGACAGCACCGAGACTCCTACCCGGCTGTGCTGTGCTTCATTCCCTAGCGACACCATACCAGTGGCTGTGCCACTGTCTTTGACTCCTACCATATGCAAACTCAGGACCAAATCAACTTTGTCTTAATGTCGTCATTAAAATGAGGACGGTGTCCTCGTTTCAGCAACACCCAACTTGTTTGTGACGCCTCAGTTAACTCACCTAGAACACGGGCAGCCCCTTCCAGCACACCCCCAAGGCAGAAGCACTTTGTGGTGCAGGACCCATCTCTTCTAAGGAAGTGAGACTGTTTCCCAAGAACCAGTGATAACACCACATATCCAGAACCAACAAAATGAGGGGAAGTCATTTTTCTTCTTTTCCTCCTTAGATGTGTGTTTTTCCTCAGGTATTTTCATCTGCTTTGAGGAAAAAGATCTTTTTGATACCTTTCCCAGGCAACCTTGATTATGTAACTATATTTTCCTCCCAGAGAAGAACTGATAGATGGTTGCATTGAATATTTACATATAAAAAAGGGTTTAGGAGGCCGGCAAGATAGCTCAGTGGACTAAAGCACCTGCTTAGGCAAGCTCAGGGACCATGACTTGATCCCCAGCACTACATGATACACCAGCCCTACCCCTGGACACACTGAGTTGGCCAAAGAGTCCAGATGTAGTGGCATCACACCCATAATCCCAGTGCTGGAGAGGCCAAAAACAAGAGGATCACTCTGAGTCCAACATGCACAATGAGACCCTGACAACCAAATACAGTAAAAATAATAATGATAAAATAAAACAGGATTGGAAAACATGACTGCACACATTCCCTACTCATATTCTCCCCCTTGCTGCCCAACTTACAACCTATGTTTAAGATGAGTCAGATGAATTTATTCACACGTAGGTGTGGAATGGATGCAGGCATAATAGGTCATCTTTCACACAGAGGAGTTGTGTTTTAAGTTTTCATTCAAAGAATAAATCATCAAAAGGGATTTATACAATAACAGGAACTCAACTTTAAAAAATCTTATTTTAATGCTGCATATATAATTTATTTCACAAAGAGTATGAGGAAAAAAGGAATCCAAACATTTCCACAGGCAGGCCCTGCTAGCTTCTGCTCTGTTTTATACACATAAAACTATCTCTTAGTGTGGTGAAAAACGCTAAACAAGTGTCCTCAGTCCTGTGCACATCTCCTCTGCCCATATGGGTGCCCTTAGATGAAAATGGCCTTCAGCAGAGCTCTTCCTCACATCCCACACACAGGACTCTAATCAGTATATCCTAAGGATTTTAGTCAGAGAGAAAATCAAATAAATCCATTCCTCTCTGTTACTCATATTTCAACCTCACCTTATGATTGATACCATCATTTCAAATTTTGCAAGTTTTGATAGTTTGAGAACTGCTTGGAATTTGAGAAAAGTGACCTTTGTGGGTACAAAATTCTACATGTGCTTTAAATGTTAAGTATACATAGAACAGTCTGTGTTTTTATAATACAGCAAACCTGTTGTGAGAATTCTAGCTAAAAGCCAACTGAATTATACTAAATTAACAAGAAAGAAGTTAACTAATAATAAGGATAAATACAAAAAAAGAGAAGAAGTAAGAGCACAACTTTGAACCCTGGGAAGAAGTACCCGGATGCGTTGTAACCAGCCTGCTAGACCCAGAAAACCTGAGGAGAGCTGTGGCTCATCTCTGTGCATGTCACAGGGTTTTCCAATCCCAGGGCACCATCCCAACAGCACCATTTGTAAAGAGTTCACTCTCAGGGTCACAGTACATATCTTGGTAGCTTCATGTTGATCTTTAAGGAAAGTTGTGGAAGTAAACGTAGAGACATGGCTAAAAATAGGGTTGTGGAGCATCAGTTTAGTAGCCCACCCCCATCTGCACCCAAAGCTGTGTTCTGGGAGGAGGATGAAACTGAAGGGTCTCTGGGCTCCAGGACAACAAAAACGGATAAAAATGGGGGTGAACTACTCAGGGGGATTCAGTGAACATGCCCAGGCTGAATAATGAACATCTTCTCCAATTCTACTGTGCAAATCTGTTAGCCAGGATGTATCCCTTAGGCAAGATATTAAAAGTCAGTTCTCTGGAAAATGTTGTTATCCGAATAAGGATTTTTAATATTTAAATTTAGTAGCATAAAAAAAAAATCCAACCACCTAGGCAAATAACCCTGTTATGGCAATGATAATCCATCGGCCTCACCATCACATGCACTAAGCTACCATTAACATGTATGTCCTCACTACTAACTCTACATAGAAAGCAGCAATTCCCAGAGATTTTAGGGAACTACCCAAAATGAAATTAAAGTCCAATTCCAAAAGCAGAGATTTTGCTTGGGTATCCCTGGAAATGTTCCATCCTGGGTAGCCTTTGGAAATGTCTGTTTATCTAGAAGTCTTGGGCCAGAACACAAGAGTTGAACAATGTGATGTGCCGTGGGGGTTTTGAGTCATGCAGTCTGTGCCACAAGGGCTGAAGAGTAGCTAAGGCATCACCCAGATTTACCCAGCAAAGCCCAACTAGAGCTCTGGCCTGAAGGCTTGGTGAACCCAATGTCAGAATTTTCTTATGTTATACAGAGTACTGGAGGGGCCAGTGCGGGAGAGACTCAACTGGGCAGGGGTAACCAGAAGCCTTCTGCCATGTGCCACTCTGCCTTGGAGCCAACTAAGTATGGACTGTAACTTCCAGTAACTGTGAGCTAAATAAACCGTCCTTCCTTCATTTTGAGTGTTGGGTATTTGTCCCAGCAGCAAAAAAAAAAAGTAACTGAGCAGCCTCTGTGCAACCTCCAGAATGGGGTCACTGGTTCAGAAAATCGTCACCAGTGGATGCTAAAATCACTCAGTGAAAAACCATTGGAGACCTTTACAAAGAAGAGAGCAATCATGTCCATACTCAGGCCAAGGCTCAATCTTAGCATAGCTAAAGTGAAAGATCCTCATCATCTACAAACATTGCTGGGAAGCTCCTAAGCCAGAATCTAACCAAGACTTTAAACTTCATTTCTGACTTACAGGAATTACGCAGACTACAGAAACAAGTCACATCCGCCGTTTGCAGGTACCAGCTGCATGCAGAGAACAGTAGCTTCGGAGGCTTCAGAAACTTGACGTGATGCAATTAAATCTTTTTTTTTTTTTTTTTTTTTTCACATTTTGATTCATGTAAAGTGTGATAACTGAAGGATATTTTTAGGCAACAAGAGAAAATTAAGTATGTCTTGGCTCTGGAATTTGCACATAAATCTCTATATTTAGATAACATAAATTTTAAAAAACAGGTCCGTAATTGTTCTGTAGGTGTGATAATAGCATTTTGCTCATGTAAGACAATACCCTTTATGTTTCTTTGTAGATTCATTCTGCAAGCATTGGACATAAAATGTTAGATGCCTGGGCTTTTATTTCAAATGGTTCAGCAAAACAAATGAACAAAAAGGCAGCCGGAAGGATGGATAAAGCAAGTGGCAAAATATTAACATTTATTGGTAATTCAGCTGATAGTTTTTGGATGATTACATGGAGGGTTTTTTGAATTCCGTTTTTTATATATGTAGAAAATTTCACAATAAAATGTTCTCTAAAATTCTGAAAGAAAATGATTTTGAATAGAGAATTCTAATTTGGCCAGTATTTTACTAAAAATAAAAATAAAATAAAACTATTTTCAAATACTGAAAATATCAAACAACTCTCCTTTCATGGAGATTTATACCTTCCTCGTAGAGCTACTGGAGTTACTCAGTCCAAAAGAGCAAATAAATCTAGAAAGACAGACAACTGGGGTCAAGAAATTGAAAGAAACAATGCTGAAAATGAGAGAGGCAAAGTGAGATCTCAGCACGAGACTAGAAATAGAAATTAATCCAGATGAGAACATGACAGCAGGCTCTAGGAGATAATTCTTCCAGAAGAGAAAATTGCAGATATCAGAAGTAGGAGAATATGTGAAGTGAACATTTATAAATGGGTGAGAGATCCAAGAACAGAAATAGCTCCAAACTGGAAGAAAATTAAGCAATTGCATTTTCTAAAGGTAACAAAAAAAAAAAAAAAAAAAACAGGGAGAAGTTAACATTTTATGCAAGATAGCAAAAGATTTTTAGAAAACCTAAAATATATTCATGACTGAGCCATAAAGCATTCTCATGATAACATAAATATTGATCTTACATCTGTCCAAAATTGTGATACAACTATATGGAGGATGGGGATAGGAGCTGTGCACGTATGAAGTGGTACTCACTGGCATGTGATAAGATAAGTTCTCACTTCCCAAAGAACAAAACAGCACATGTTTAAAGCTAAAATGTGAACAGCGATAATGTTACTGCTCTTATAACAGAAATGGCAGTATATTAAAATAAAAGCATAGAAATAAATGCAAATGTAGTTTCCTCCAGAACTAGGGGTTCAGACATGGATATGTCAGTTTGATCAACAAGTTTTGCAGAAATATCTGGTTCTTTTAACTGTATTCATGGAACTTTGGTAGAAAAACAAGAATTTACAGAAATTTCATAGAAAGAAGGTGACCCACTTATTTAGATTTATAGAATTAGTACCAAGATAATAAACTGAGTTAAATTATTATTAGAGTGGAGTAAGAAATGTATGTCTAGATTTGATTTAAAAATTAAAGTTAAATAATGAAAATTCTACTGAGTCCTAGGAATGAATGTCTTGGTCTGAGCAAGTTGAAATAGATCTGCTCAGGAAAGAAAGAGCTTTATCCTGTCTCTCTGTAATGCACAGACTAATTATTCTTAGACACAAAGTCATGATTTTTCCCCTTCAAGGAGACCCTTGTTATTTCAATTAAGCACATATCCACTAACAGGCCCATAAATATTTCTAATTAGCTTACTTGTTTCCGTTTTATGAGACTACTTTCAAATTAGCACCCACCTTCTATAGAAATCAGTAGGAGAACCTTGGAAGACTATAATTTCCCTTTCAAGGAGGAAGGAAGGACGATGGATTGTATGTCCAAAAAGAGTACTTACTCATTAGGGTCAGCCGTTTATAGCACGTGGTATTTGGTGCAACACGCTAGTCAAACTCAGATAAAAGGCTGAAAGTGAACAGCAGTTTCAACAGATAATTTCAGGTCCAAAAGCAAGCATTATAGAAGGATGGGGGCAAAGTCCTAGGGCAAAAATAGCAAGATAGCCATCACTTCCCGGGACTATGATCTCAGCTAGCCTTCTGTAGCAAAATTAAGACTGTAGGGCACCCCACCGTGACCTGATAATGGCCCCAGGACATCAAGCCTCAAGAGTCAGAGGAAGTTAGCTTCACCCTCATCAGACCCCTGGGAAATAGACCTCATGTAGAAGGGACTGCAACATAGCAATTGCTCAATAAGGAGCCATCATCACCACCACCACCATCACCAGTGCAATTCTGGAACACTGCTGAATGGAGGGAGCTTAAAGTGGGAAAAAAACAAATATAATCCTGACACTGCAGGAAGTGAACGGAGGCAGACAATTTGTGGCATGTGTCAGGGTAAAGATGAATAATAGTTTTGATGTGGCATTTGGATGTTCGAAAAATAACAAAGGCATTTTATCAAGCACTAGCTGTGTGCCAGGCCAGGCACCATGCCTGATAGTGTGTGCTTGTTATTTTTAACAGTTGTAGCTATTGTGAAAAGATGGCGTGATTGACCTCATGGGCCCTGAGGCACACAGAACAGCAGTCATTTCTGCGAGGTCCCATGAACGGTAAGTGGTGGAGCCTGGGTTATGACCTTTCCATCTGGAGGCACCGCTCTTTCTACCTTGCAATCCTCCTTCTTCCTCTTGGGTACCAACCATTAGCCCTGTGACCTTCAGTAAGTTTCATTATATAGCGATACCTCAGTTAATGAACTTCATTTGTCCTGCAATTCTGGAAGCAACAGTCGTGTTCATGTTTGTGCGGGAAAGATGGTCATGGTCAGTCATCACCCAGTGCAGACTTCACAAAGATAAAATTTTTCTGAACACTCTTGTTTTCAAACCAAACTGTTTGCAAACAAAAGGATTCAAGAACCAAAGTAACACCCTATGGTGTCCAGATACCTGCCACATTAGTGGTTCACTATTTCTAGAACAGGGGTTAGTTAACAAACAGCAGGCTGCAAACAAAATGCTCCTCGCTCACTCCCTACTGTGCTACATAAAGTTTTATTGGAACAAATTTGCACTCACTTGCTTACATAGCATGCATGCTTTTGAATCAGAACTGCATACATAGATGAGTAATTGCAAGTGATATCGTCCAGGTACAAAGCCCAAGTTAGCTGCTCTCTGGTTCCATAATGAAAGAGCTTGCCTTGCCATAGTGGCTGCCCATTGGGAATAAAGGGGTTAAAGCCCTTTATTAAACAATGAACGTTGGTTAAGGCCATCTCTATGGAGTCATAAGATAGCAACAAACCTCTTAACGTCAGGCCTCCCACTGCCCCCGAGTCCAGGACCCATCTTCTCTAAAAGACATGCATGGACTTCTCTGTCACTTCCTTATCCAAAGTGAAAGGCCATCTTAAAGCCAGAGAAAGTGGTCTTGCCAAAATTGTAACTGTAACCATAATTTTAAACATAGATGATCTACAAGGTGTTAAAGGGCCCCAGAGAAGACATTTTAGATAATAACATTTGCTGCCCAGAGTCCTTCTTTCCTAGGCTCAAACCTTCATAAAATCTCTAATCTCTAACCCTATCAGTACAGTTCCTCGGTTGGAAACTCACCCACCATCCCCTGGGCAGTGTGCCCTGATCTAAATAAAAGCAGGCCTCTTCTCCATTCTTTGTCTGTTGGGGTGCACACTATTGACCACCCACATCACTACTGTTTCATACACTGCTCAGCTGCGTGGCACACCCCTGTCCGAGAAGGTAAGAGCACACACTGCAGGGAAGTGGCGGAGGCCCTCCGGGGCCTGGCCCTCCTCCTCCTGTCTCTGCCTCTCAGCTGCCTCTCACAGCACACCGCACGGCTCTGACCACTGTTTTCCTTGCAGCAGCCACCAACCTTGGCACGTTCGTCTCCCTTTGCTTGGCTGCCACATCTCCCGCTAGTCCTCTGATAGACGCTTCAAAGCTGTTATGAAGTGAGTATGGTCAGAAAAATGACACGGGGGAAACGCTCAGTTAATATTAAATACCCTGACTAGTAAACCATTAGTATGGATATTATTTGTAATTATCATAAACTTGTACCTCACTTTTCCGATTGTTCCTTTTGTCCTCTGTGAAAACAAGAGCTAATGTTGGGCCATGCAGAAAACCTGTGCATCCAGAAGGGTTGGGAAGGTGAACACACAGGACATCTTACTATTAAAACATTAGTTTGCAGGATCTTTTCTTCTCATTCATTCATCCAGCCCAAACCTTGACTGCACCTATGCAAAGAGATGAACTAAAGGGCAAAAACCAGTCTGCAGAGCTATTTGCGACTATTTCTGACACTGATATTGACAGTTGAAAATTGAGCATACAGAGCCCCCAAGTAGCACAAAAGGCGTCGCCTGGAAATATCATGCCGAACTCCTTCACAAGCTGCTGCAAGGTCTTCGCTATTTATTGACTCACTGGATTTATGAATGATACTTTTTATCATCGTACTTTACACTAATTGCAACTTTTCTCTCTATATTTATGTCATTGGATGGAATATTAGTCATGAAGTTTATTGATACCAAGGAAAGAAAGAAAACATGAGTTGATCACCCACACCATATGCAGCAACAGCAAATAGATCTCTAATTTCAGGCTGCCGTCCTACCATTGAGTTGAGAGCTCGGGGCTCCTGCAGTGTGCAGAGTAGCAGCGTGCCTGGCTGCTTTTCCCTGCCAGATTCAGGAACCAGAAGCTTTGAGTACAGGGAAAGACTCTCCCAAGAGGGAACGCTGAGGACATGATATGTGCAGCATGTCATGTCACACAGGCGAGGACAACTGGACTTCAGCACCAAATGCCTACAACGGAACTGTAATCTCTAATGTCTGATAGAAGCACATCCCAGATGGAGGAATGGATAATGCCGTTTTCTGAAACGTGTTACAGCAGAAGTCCTTCTGATAGCCAGTGTCCGCCAGGGAAGTGGCCTGCTTTCCTGTTCTTTAACTTTACTGGTGCCATTTTGGTATACATAGTGATTACACTCCTTAGAGCAAGCTGGTACCTGTTCATGCTATTTCTCGCTTCTCCTTTTGTCCCCTCCCTTCAGTCCGTCTTCCCCTCCTTGTCTACAAAAGCCTTGCTTCTGTTTTCTTTCCTCCATTCTTGTCTCCCCTTCCGTTGCCTCCTTGCTCGCCCCCCATCGCTAGGCCCTCTTCCCGCTTGAATGTTTTCTTCCTATTTCCCAGTATCTCATCTACTTTGGTCCTTATTTAACCCTGGCAATTTCTCCTGCTAAAGAAACTATGTGATCCTTAACTATGTGTCCAATTTGTTTCATTTATGAGTATGGACTCTTTTAAAAAAAAATTCCTTCTTTTCCCCATGTTCTACTCCCTGAATCCCCTTTATTTTCAACAATTTCTTCTTATTTCATAGTATTTGTAGTGGTTGATACAATGTGTCAACTTGGCTGAATGACTCAGCAGCCTGTTTCCCTGTTGGTGGGAGCCCCACTCTGGAGTACAATTGGTTCCTCCTTGGAGCGTGGCCAGGGCCTGCCTAGGATATGATTGGATTTCTCCCTAGAATGGGATCAAGGGCCCGTCCTGGGTATGATTGGTTCCACCCTAGGACGCTATGAGCCCATGTCAGAATGACTGAGCACAAAAAGACTTTTTAAAGGGCTGAAGGAGGAGTCTACACTTCACTTTGTCGGAGAGCTTCGGTCTTCTCATTCAGACTGGACTTCATCGTCTGGCTTGCAGCACAGACTCTTCGGCCTCCAGCTTAGATCTTTCACCATCCGTCGCAGACTCTTCAGCGTCCATTACAGACACTTCAGTCTTCCATTGCAGACCCATCAGCTGACAAAGACTTACACGGAGTGCTGCAGTGAAGTCCAGGCCTCGGAATTGAATTCTTCAGTCTGGAGCATGCAGACACCCTGTGAGCACTTCCTCATCTGACTCTGTGGCTGTTGTAAGCCAATCTTACAATTTCTTATAGATTGTATATTTTGTGTTAATATCCATTCCTTATATTATATCTATTCTGTTCCTCTAAGTAAAACCCTGACCAACACAGTATCTTTTATGCACTTTTTGTTTTATTTACTTATTTTATATCTCATATTACAGAAACGGTGTGATATTTACAAATGTGAGCCCATTTTATTTCACTTAAGAGTAGGTTTCCCAGGTTCATCCCTATACCTAGAAATGTGTCAAGTTTATCATTTTTATGGCTGAGCAGTACTCCATTGTTCAAAACACACATGCACACACACACGCACACACACACATCATCATCATCATCATCATCATCATCATCATCATCATCATCTTTCTCCATTTCTCAGTTGACAGACATTTTGGTTGTCTTCAAAATTTAGGTATTGCAAACTGTACTGCTATAAACATAAGTATGATGTGAATTCTTCCAGGAAGATACTCTGACTGGGATGGCTAGATTAAATGGGGTCTCTAACCCTAGCTTTTAGAGGAATCTCCAATGTGATTTCCCCAATGCTTACACTAATCTGCACTCCCACCAACAATGCTGAAGGGTTCCTTTTCTCCCACAGGCCTTCCAGGATTTGTTATTGGCCTATTCCTTGATAATAGTCATTCTTTCTGGAGATGGAATCTCAAGATTGTCTTAATTTGCATCTCTTAAATGACCACTGATGTTGGACATTTTTTCATATATTTATTTGCCATCTGTACTTCTTCCTCTGAGAAATGGCTATTCAACTCAGATTCTCAATTTTGGGTTGGGTGTTTAAGTTCTGGTGTTCTGTATTTTTTAACTCTTTCTATGCTCTAGGTATTAGTACTTTTAGGGACAACTGACTAAAACAGTTTTCCGTTCTATGGGTTGTATTTTCACTCTATCAATAATTTGTTTTTGCTGTGCAAAGGCTTTTTAATAGGATGAGCTCCCAACTGTTGATTCCTTTATAGTGTTTCCCATACAATCTGGATTTCGTACATGAAACCTTTGCCTACACGTACATCTTCCAGAGGCCTGTCTATTCTTTCTTTCAATAGATTTAATTTTTTGTTTTAATATTTAAATCTTTGACTTATTTTGATTTTAGTTTAGTACATATTGGTAGACATGGGCCTATTTTAGTGTTTAGATATAAAGCAAACACTCAAAAATCAGTAGCATTTCTGTGCACCACCAACTGAGTGAGAAATTAGGGAAACTTCATCCTTCACAACAGCATCGAAAAACGAATGCTTAGGAGTCAATCTAACAAAGGAAATGAAAGAGCTATACACTGAAAATCACAGTACGCTAAGAAAAAAAAAAAAAAAAGAGGAGAGCGAGGCTGTTAGAGAATGGAAAGCTTTCCTTGCTCATGAACAGAATGAACGAACATGGCGAAAATAGCCATCCTCTCAAAATTGCTACACAGATTCAATGCAATCCCTGACCAAAATGCCATTTGTATACCTCACAGAATGAGAGAAAGCATGCCTAAAACTCATTTGGAATCAGAAGAGACCAAGACTAGCAAAAATAATCATTGGCAACAAAGGCAAGGCAGGGGGCATTGAACAATAACAGATGCTGGCCAGGATGTGATGGAAAACAAACCAGTACAACCATTATAGAAACAAATATGGAGACTGCAAAGAACTGAAACCAGGAATTCCATATGACCCAGCAATCTGTAGCTTAGGTGCTTTCCCCAGCAGGCTTTACATAACACGATACAGTGATGCATGCATGCCAATTTTATAGCAATGCATCTCATTATAGCTAAGCTCTGGAAACAGCCTGTATACCCATCAACAGCTGGCTGAATAAAAGAGGTAATATCTATGCATAGAATGGAATACTATTCTACTATAAAGAATGACTGATTTGGTACATCTGTAGGAAAATGAATGCCCTTGGAAAATGTAATGTTGAGTGAAAAAAACCAGACACTCAAGCTTAAATACTTGTGGTATCTCTCATTTGAGTGAGACAAAGAACAAATGAAGAGAGTAATAAAGGATGACTAGAAGGGGATCAGAGGATGGATCTCCCAAAATATGGAAGTGATCCAAGAAAACACATGAGAGGAGAGGAGGAGAGGAAGGGAAAATAAGTAGAATAAAGACATGTCTGATACAAAAAACATAATAACTTCAACTAGTATAAACAGGATAACATGAGCTAAGATTCATCATATTAATAAAAATTAAAAAATAGATAGGGAATTTGAAGGAGGATGGCAGGAAAGGGAGAGAAGAAGAAGGGAATTTTAAAAAGAACAAGCTGTGGTATGCCCGTGTAATCATTTACCAAGATGACTGTCAGGTTCATGAACTGCAAACATGTGCTAATAAAGTAAAAAAAAAAAAAAAAAATCAGTCTAACCAAACATTCCTGCTTCTGAAATCCCTTAACTGGAGTTGCCACCTTAATGCTTGACTTGGGCTGACTTAAAGCAGCTCGGGTATCTAAGGAAGTCACAAATCTATACATTTCTTCTCCCCCTAACAATTTCAATTTCATGATCACTGGGTGGGGTATGAATATCTTCTTAGATGCAACAACAGAGATTCAGATAAGGGGGGGGAAGTCATTTAAAATTTCAGTGAATCAATATTTGAGCTCAGATTTCACGTAAGAGATAGAGACAGAGATGACAGAAAGACATTAATGTCGATATCCAGTGATGTTAGTGGGGCCACCGAGATGTCAAAGATCATCCTGAAAGGTCAAAATTACTAACCCTTAGCTGCCTTTACTTCCAAACCATATATGTTATTTAACTTTGTGCAAGTGAGTTATTTTTTTAACCCAGACATGGTTAATTGATTCTTTACCAAATTCGCATGAAACCACAGAAAATCAAAAGAGGCTAAATGAAATATCTGAGGACAACACAGCAAACAAGAGTCCCTTTGCCCAGAGCACGCATCCTTGAGTTATCTGCTGCTCCTTTCCTGGTATGGAGAGACTTAGGTAGGCCGATCATTCCATTTGTTTTGTGGTATTATTCATATCTGCCTTTCACTTTCCAGCTAAGTATTTTAGAAGTACAAATATCTTTCAAGAATTAGAGTCACTGAGATTATATAAATATTACCAAGAGCAGTCAGGTCATCTTGCTAATGAGTAGTTATGATCTCTCCCTCTCCCCTACTTTTATAATGTGGCTCATGGCACAAAAGACACAGCCTGAATCACGTTTATAAAAATACCACTGAATTACACCCTCTAGCAGGAAAATTGGTTTAGTGACTCATGGTCCCAGGCTCCTTTTCTTTTTAGTGCCTGTTAGTTCTTTAATTTCATTATTTTTCTTCCCTTTGTTTTTAGAAGAGAGACAAGGAATAGGAAAAGGAGGTAAAGAACTTACAAATGCACCATCATTTTCTGAGTAAACTGAAGGAAATTAATGCCACAAAACTGGATTAGATT
This sequence comes from Myocastor coypus, assembly GCA_004027025.1. Lineage (NCBI taxonomy): Eukaryota > Metazoa > Chordata > Mammalia > Rodentia > Myocastoridae > Myocastor > Myocastor coypus. The sequence continues at coordinate 19,146 of PVJA010007736.1, forward strand.
CTACAAAAGACAGTATCCAGAGTGATCCCACAGCCCATATGCCCCTGAATGGTGGGCAAAGGGAAAACTAGTCTTGAATATAGTAAGATTTTATCTCTGTAATGGGTGGACAGATTCAAGCAGCTGGCATGTTGAAACAGTGTAAGTGCTGGTTCCTGAATGCAGAAAACATAAGACTGTCTTTCAGTTTCTGAGTGGCAAGCTTTAGTTTCATAATCCAGTTCTTCTATCCCCTGCTTCTCTCTCTCTCTCTCTCTCTCTCTCTCTCTCTCTCTCTCTCTCTCTCTGTGTGTGTGTGTGTGTGACATATGCTAAGATAGAACATTACAACATCAGCATTCAGAGTTCCTTGTTTACTGCTTCATTGACTGCCCCTTAATATTTAAAGATACTTAAAAGTTAGTTTTATCAATCTTTATGAACAACTAAAAACACCATGGAAGGTAACAATACAACCTTATACTGTGTTTTATGAAAAAATAAAGCAAAATTCTCTAACTGAATAATAATAAGAGATTAACAATAGCTAATATACCATGGGTCATTATCCTCAGACCAGTTCCTCAGAGTACAAAACATCAACCAAAAGAAAATTATTTCTTACAAGGAAGAAGGACACATTCACAGCAGTCTTTTCAGTGTACTAAGAGAGGAAACAGAGTAAGTGGAACAAATTGGCTATACTCTTGTGCTCCAGGTTTCTCCCATGCCTCAAATCAATAGCTTGTTTGGTCAAGAGCTGAAGTAATGATTTGTGCTCTCTGCTTTATTCGAAATGGCGGACAGCACTGGAAAGCTTTCGTGACCAGCCCAGCCCCCGGCTAGCTCACTTTTCTACCTCAAGAATGAAAACAAGAGTGATGGAGTGGCCAGAGGCAGGAGGGTCACGGGGGTCTCCAAATCAGCAACTATCGATCCACAGAAGGAAAATCTCTGCAACACCTCTACTGGGGATTTTCCCTGTATTCTGGCAATGGTGTCTTTAGAGTTCTAAAGGCACTGTGCTGCCAGTGTCTTCCATATTTACTTCTGTTTGTTCTGAGATGTACGCTGCCCTTCGCATTTCTCTGCGTGTTATCCAGGTCTGTCTTCACAGAAGACCTACTGTGGAAGGTCTCACAGGCTTACCAGGGTGGCCTAACCATTCCACTTACCCATTCAACAAATACTTCTTGGCAATGTGCTTTATTCCAGGACCTCCAAAGTGCACTGGAAAGTCCAAGACAAATAAATAATGCTCCCAATTCTATGACACACACTGTCAACAAAAGAAAATCACCAAATGTTGCTGATTTGGAGACCCCCATGACCTTCAGCCTCTTGCCACCCCATCGCTCCTGTTTTCATTCTTGAGGTAGAAAAGTGAGCTGGGGCGGGGGGGAACCGGTGGAATGGTCAGGAAAGCCTTCCAGTTCTATCTTCCATATCCATACAACTTCATATTTTAAGCTATGATACACTCCACTTTCTGAGAGACTCAACTTTGCACTTTCAGGAATAATTTTACTATTCAGTAAAATAGAAGCAAGTAATATTCCTACAGACTAAGTACAAAGGTATTTGCTTTCCTTGGTAGTCTGGTCTATTCTGTTTCAAATACTAACCCCAAGTTTTATGTTTATAAATATGCCACACATCAAAAAGTATATCTTTCCCTCTTTGAACAAGACCACTTCACTCCGAATATCCTGAAATGATTGGTAACTTGTTCCTTTATTTCTAACTTTACGTCTAGAGTGTTTCTGAAGAAGCATGGAATACACAGACTTGATTTTTTTTTCCTATTACTTTTCAGATGATTTCAGAGCTTGAGCAATGGGCCACCATTTTAACAGTTCTCAGAGTCTAAATGCTAAGAAAAACAGGGAAAGATTGTCTGTCCTTGCTCCTCCTGGCTTCCCGCACTAGTCAACACCCTGTACTCCTCTATGGAATCAAATCCCCTCCCATCTTGAGGTAGGCAACTATATTTGTAGGTTGCCCTTACTAGCTATCTTGAGAAATTGATGCCTTAGAACCCACTGGCAATTAAACTTTTAAGGCTCTCAGTAATGTTTACATTTTAATTAGATGCAGAAAACTTCTGCCTCATCTAAATGAACTAGATAGTTCTGAACCTTTAATGGTTTGACTTAATGTTTTCTTACCCTTACTAAGGTGAAAAGGCAATCTGCATTCAGAAGAACTTATGCTTTAGGTTGTGGACAGTAATTAGTGAGGGACCATGCAGTCCTCTCGCTTGGTGCAACTCCAGACCAGACCAAAGGCCCCATGGGTAGAAACGGAAGCTCTACAGTGTGCTGCATTGTTAAGCTAGGATGCTCCGTAGGTCAGTGGTAGAGAGTGTATTCTGGAAACTCATGATATTCTCAACTTAGAGTGAATGTGTTGGAACCTAACTCCATTGTCAACCAAGGAACATGTGCTTTCTAAAGTGTGGGTGCTGAAAATCTCCAATGTACAACTCTCCACAGGAGCTGTGTGTTGAGCAGCTAGTTTTAGCATGCCAAGAGAGGGAGTTTTCTTGTTTTCTTTTCTTTCTTTGCTTTGCTTACTTTTTTCCTTTCTTCCTTTATTTCCTTCCTTCCTTCTTTCATCTTGCTTTCTCTCAATGCATTTATTAATCTTTTCATGCTTACACATGTCTGTGCATGGGATACAAAGTTAGAGAGATCAATATCAAAAAAATTTTAGAACCATTTCCTGGAGAATTTTCATTTAGTTAACTTTACTTAAGTGGCTGGCCACTCTGAACTTCTCAACTGCGATTTAGGATATCCTATTGACCTTTATCAAATAGCTTTTGGAAACCATGAACTAGGAATTGTCTAAAAATTTCTCTGCTTAGTTTTCAATAAATTTATTTCGTACATTATTGGCTTTTCTTCTGAAAAAGTTTGTGCTGGAGTTTATAAATTTGTCTTCCTAAAGTACGTCACTTTTCTCAGCAGGCATCTACTTTGAATGGCAAGCCACAGCCTTCAACTTTGACTGTGGCCCGTACATGGCCCGGGTGTGCCTTCCCATCGTTGCTGCCTTCCTCCACTCCCCTCCCTGCCACTCACCCTGAGCCATGTGACTTAGAGCCTGGTAAGCTCCCTGTGCAGACAGCTCAAGCACTGTCTTGCCTTCTTGGTTTTGACCAAGCAAACTTCTGCCTTTGTAAGCTTTCCTTGACTCTTGCTTGTTCGTTTTGAAAAATCCAGCTTACCCTTTACATTTGACTTTAAATGTCAGTCTTTGTATGAGACAGCCTTTGTTCTATTCACCTGACATAGACATGCACACACGTGCGTACACACACACACACACACACACTTGCTGAGTGGGCTTACTCAACAGTCAGAGCAATGTATACGATTCTGCAAAGAACAAAGCCAGCATCAGGCTAAACTACCATACAGAGCTTTCCGTGACTTCCAATAAACCAGTGAGCAACATCTCCGAAACAGATGTGCAAGTACGTTTTGAACTGAATGACATTTCTTTACTTTTCATTGAAGTCATCAGCTTGCTTCTGGCTTGAGGGTTCAATTGAGTATGGTTATGCTGCTACCGCTGCAGTGGTGGTATTGTGACCTGAAGGTTGTAGAATAAGCTTACACCTATCCCAGAAGAACACAAGGAAGAAAGAAAACACAAAGTGCAGCTGAGAACTTCTCCTGATTTCATAATCTTAAAAAATTATTCTAGAATCTATAGATAGAGGAGCTAACAGTGAAACCTAAAGGACAGTATTAAGGAGTCGTCATTAAGATTGTTAGCTCTGGAAATGCAAGGAAACCCCAACAATATCCTAAATATAAATCTTGATAAAAATTCTCCAAATTTGATTTGATTTAATTTGATACAAATCAAATAATATAACTAAATCCATACAAACTTTGTATTTTCGGCACAAATGGAAGCTAAAGATCACTATACAGCTAGATTAGAAAAATAAATACTCATTTCCAGGAAAATGTTCTCCAAGACCATTCAGAAAAGTTGACATCTGGGACAAGGGAAGAGCAGATGGTGGAAATAGAGGGAAAGAAACTCAAGAATGTGCAGAAGGGACTTGAGGAGATAGCTCTGAGGCACAAGTGCCTGCTGGGCAAGTGCAAGGTCGTGAGTTTGAACCCCGGTCCCACAAAAAAAAAAAAAAAGAATGTGCAGAAGATAGGGCAAAAATTCCTTAAGCCAAAGTCCTCCTAACTGATAAAATACTGCTAAGAAGTCCTGAAATATTTGAGCATTGGCGACAGGGGAGAGATTTCAAATTGGATATAAATCTTAAGGAGATAGTGCTGCAAAGGAACTTAGTAGAAAGCAAGAATAAAAGGGAAGAAAAGAGGTGTCCACCAGAGACTAGTCAAAGAAAGCATGAAGATGTCTCTCTAAAGATCCATCCAGAGAGTATTTTTAAATACTTAAAAGTTATAAGAAGAAAATCACAAGTGCACCCACCTACCCCTTTCTGTACCATGCCTGTGTGTGTTCTTTTGAAGAAAATACAGGATAGTGACCTTGAATAAGAAGTCTGGGAAACCACACCGATAGGCCCAGCCATTCAACCAAATACAGATGTGCACAAGTTTCTTCAATGCAAAGATACTATAACAATTAAAAAACAAAACAAAAAATTAAATTTAAAAAAAAATTACATTTTAGGTGGTAAATTTTTTTCCATATACATAATAATAAAGTCAAAGAAAACAATAAGCCAAGTGACAACTACTTATCTTCCATCTATCAGAAATATTAAAGGAGATATGAATATAGACAAAACTAAGAACAAAGTGGGTAATAAAGCAAAAAGAAATTTCAGGAAACACATAGAGGAAGATAATATCACATCATAAAGGCCAATTATGTGGTGCATCAATAATATTTATAATGCATTTTAATGAATATTTAATGAAGACACTGAACTAAAGGAAAACAAAAAAGAGAATACAAATTGAAAGAGAGAGAGAAAGAGAGAAGGAAAAGGAAAGAAAGAAAGAAAGAAAGAAAGAAAGAAAGAAAGAAAGAAAGAAAGAAAGAAAGAAAGAGAAAAGGAATAAAAAAGAAATTTGAAATGAGAACAAAGAAAAGTAAGCCTAAGTGTAAAGGACCAGGGAGATAGCTCAGCAGTATAAGCACGTGCCTGTGTGGTAAGGGCAGAGTCCCAACTTTGACCCCCAGAACCTCCAAAAAAAAGCATAAAGAAATAGAACTAATGTTTTGAACAATAACTCATGAAAATTTTCATCTTCTCACACATGCACAAGTAGCATGTGTCAATTAAAAATTTAAAAATATAGAAATGAAAAAATATCTGATTTACATATGAATAGACTAAACCAAGTGTATGAGAAAAACTGATCTTAAACTTTTTATAACTTAAAGACTATTCACATCTAATATGTCTTTGTGGAATTTTTTTTCAGTCCTGGCCGCACTCAGGACCTTGCACTTGCCAAGCAGGGCTTAAGCTGCTGAGCTATATCTCCAATGCATGTTGATCTTTTATCTAATTGATCTTTGTGTGACAGTGGGCACTGAGACCCTACATGACATCTGTGTTGGTGTCTAAATGATTTCTCATACCCATTAGTGTTGTTTCACAAAGTCGGGCATGTCAGTGTTTGGTGCATGTATGATTTGATTGCTGTCTCTTCCTGAGAAATCACTTAACTAAAAAGTCTGATTTCTTCCTTAATTTATTCTATGACCCATTGATTATTCAAGGGGGGTATTATTTAGTTTGGGGGAGTTCTTGCTTTCAGTTTTAGCCTGAAATCCACTCCATCTGAAATTAAGTTAGCTGCTTATGCTTAATCCTGAGTTTCAGTTGCATGAAATATTGTTTCCATCCTTTTATTTTTAATACATAAATTTCTTTTTCAAGTAAGTATGTTTCTATTGTACTGCATATCATTGGACTTTGTTTCTTGGGCCATTCTACCAAATCGTGCCTTTTGCGTGGGGAAGTGAGACCACTGACATTACGAGTCATTGCTGAAAGTTGCTAACTTACTCCTGTTGTTTGCTTCCTCATTTCCCGTCTCTTGCTTAGCTGCCCTTCCTACCAAGGGCACTCATTCTTTGTGACTTATTAGCTTTGCTGGTTCCATTATCTCTTCCCAGGGTATCCGCAAGAATGTCCTATAATGCTGGTTTGGTGGTCATGAATGTCTCAAGATGCTCCTTGTTGTAGAAATGCTTTACTTTTTGTCAACTTTGAAGGAAAGTTTCATAGGATATGTAAGTCACAGTATTTCTCCTCTATCTTCTCTTCTCCTGCAGGTGTCTTCTGCCCAGTGCTAGCCCACCTTTCACTCACCCTGCTTCCTTCTTTCCCAGGAATCTCTGCCTTCCCCAGATCCCTCATCTACCTCCAGACTACATAATGTGTCTCCTGCAATCGCAAGTCCTCAGGAGCCAACACATAAACTGCTATTGACCCCTAGCTCACTCCCTTCCATGTGCTCTGCCCTCCTACTTTATGCCCTCTGCCCCTATCTCTGCTGCCACTCCAACAGCCTACGCCCCTCAGGATGCCAAAATAGTCCATATAAGTCTTGTAGTAAAATTTTGTTAGAAGGGCTCAACTGGTGAACAGATCTTTTCTTGACTATTTTGTCATAAGCTGTGAAAAGCCACACATCTATGACACTGACCAGAACTTCCTATTTTACAATTCTTTGAGCATTTACAAGTGGACTTCATTCATATGACTAAATACCAAGACTTTAAGTATGATTTTGTAAGAGCTAGTGTTCCAACTGTTGCAAAATGACTATAAATTATGTTTTCACCATCTGGGAAAAACTCTAGTATCCTCTAAGGATTCAGAAAGCACCCTCATAAGTACAATACTTAAGAAGTTGTGAACAGAACATTAAACAAACTATCATTCTCAAAGCACCTAGGGAAAGAAAGATAAGTGAGTCATATTTTTAAATTGAAATTAAATTTTCAAAAATTATTTTTTCTCTTTGGCTTACATTCTACCCACAGTTCTAGTTATGATACCTGAATATAATAAAAATACATTACACACTTTGAACCCCCTCCCAAAATATAAAACTAGGGGAGAGGGTCAAGGAAGGGAAGCAAAGGTGAGAGATTTTAGAGTATGCTACGTGCACATACAAATCTGCCACACTAAAGCCCAAGAATCTGTATAATGAATGTGCACCAATAAAAATGCAAAAAAAAAAATTAAGAGTCACATATGAGGTCTCCTAAAATTTCTGCTTGATATATGAGGTTTGGATGAATTCTTCCACCCTGAGACTCTCCTGCAACACCATATGATTACCGCCAGTATTGTCAAATTGATTTCATAGGCACAGATCTGTGGCTCGCAGTCACCTTTCCAAGTGACACACAGCCATACTTGCATTTACTTGCAGTACATGTTAGAGATTTCACTTATCAGGAAAAACGTCTACAAAGGGCATTTGTATTATTCAGCAAAAGACCATATTGAAGAATTTAAATGTAAGTACTAGGCTGTGTGTCAGTACTGATAGCTGTGTCGGTACTGATGCCAGCCTGATAGCTGAGCGGACTAAAGCACCTGCTTAAGCAGAGCTCAGCGGCCAGGATTCAAACCCCAGAGTTCTGTGCTGGCCTCACTCCTGGGGCACACAGAGAGGGTGATTGAGACAGGGCATGGTAGTACATGCCTATAATCCCAGCTTTTGGGAGGCTAAAAACAGGAGAATCACTACAAGTCCGATTTACGTAGTGAGACCCTGTAGATCTTGTATTAAATACATAATAAAAAAAAATAAACAGAGTATATGCCCATAGTCATGGTTTCCTGTGCACAAGGAAGTCCAAGGGCCTTGAATCCTGAGTGGGCATGGAGACACACACTGTGCATGTGACTGTAGCTCTACAAAGCCTGTAGAGGACAACGTCTTCTGGAGGGAAACATACAACCTGAGAAGTTAAGGTTAGTAATAGCATATGGCTTCCTTCTCTCACTGTGTTAAGGACCATAAAATAATAGACATATTTTATTTTTTTTTTACTTCTGCACATTAGGCTTTTAATTACTAATCGTGTCCCAATTCCTGTGTAAATTGCATTCCAAAAGGCCTATCCACAGTTATAATTATGTATATACCTATAACTTGATTATACATGTAAGCATTTGGCTATTATTTATTGTGCATACTTATTGCTGTCAAAGAAATAAGCAAAGTTTCAGGTTTACTGTAGGAGAATTTTAATTAGATTTTAATTAGAAATTTAATTAGATTGCACACATTTCAAAGAACTCTAATGTATAACTTCCGGGTCTTGGAGTTAAGTCAATAGGAGAAGAATCAAGTGAAGTTACAGATGAGGTAAGAGAAACTTCTGAGGATTTGTCTTGAGCCTCAGCATGTGAGTCACTCCTTTGGCAAGATCTATAGTTGCTGATTGATTGATCCCAATCTCTGCGGAGCAGCAGTCCCTGATTTGGCTTCTGTAATTTCATCATCAGTACTGCGAAAGTCCAGTAAGTTCTACTATCCACTTGGTACAACTGTAGACTTATTTTGCAATACGTACTACTCACAGGATTCTTCCTTCGTACAAGCTAATAATACAGATTTACAACCTTCCATTCATAATTCAGTTGTTTACTTGCTCGACATACTTCTGCCATGATGTCATTTGGATGGCTGTGGTTTCTGATTCCCAGATGCCACTTCGCTTTCCTCACTCCTTGGTGCTTGGATTTCTGTGGGTTTCATTCATCGAGGATAGGCTGCATTCTTGGCATTTCAGCAACCAAGAATAGCACTCTTTCAGGGTGGGGGCGAGTTAAATGGTGATCATCAAGAAAAGAATCAGGCGGACTTCTTGCCAAGTAGAAATCTTTGGCTTCATTCATTATTCTCCTGTTATCTATTATGAGGTGGTAGGCAACTGCCAGAGGGTCCTGGTAATTTCTATTAGAAAGGCAGCTGAGAACTCCTCTTCTGAACATTCAAATTTTTCACACACTTCTTTTAAGGCTTCATAATCAATCATGGTTGAGCTATATGATAGATCCTCAGGAAAGAGGTATTTTGGAAAGTCCTGTTTAGATCATTTATGCTCCCTGATCTCTTTTATTGTGGCCCTCTTCATGGGATCTACCTGCAGCACATGTTTCAGGAGGCTAGTCACAGAAGGATTTAAATACTGAGGGGTATGAAAAAAAATCCCATCATATATCTTTTTAAAAAGAGTTGGCGCATGGCCATCATCAAATGGAAGGGCTCCACATAATAACGCATACAGAATAACTCCACTGCTCCATCTATCCACCTCTGGGCCTGCATGTAGTCTTCCTGAAATTACTTCTGGTGCAGCATAGTTGAGTGAACCACAACTTGTTCTTAAAAATTCACCATCTGACATCATGTTTGAAAGATCAAAATCAGCTATCTTGGTATTCATGTGTGTATCAAGCAGAACATTTTCAGGTTTCAGATCTCTATGAACTACCATATGCCTGTGACACTGGAAAGAATTTGTTGGAACAGACGTCGACTTTGTTTTACATCCAACCTTCCATGTTTACACATATAATCAAACAGCTCTCCTCCTGAAACATATTCCATCACCATGAAAATCTCAGATGGTGTACTGATGACCTGGTACAATTTAGTTATATGAGGATGTCTGAAAAGCTTGAGGTTCTGAATTTCTCTGTGGATTTTTCCTACCAAGTCAAGGCTTCAAATCTTCTGTCAATTGAGTATCTTCAAAGCAACTTTATGCCCAGTCAATTCATGTTTGCCAACCTTCACTTTACCAAAGGTGCCGACACCCGTGTGTCCTCTAGGATGTAGTGGCCGATCTTCAATCACCTGTCCTGTTTCTGCTTCTCGGTCATCACCATCTTCCCCCGGGAACTGATATATTTTATTATTTGTCTCCTTTCATTCTGATTGCCTTGCTCTTTCTGTTAGTTTTATTTCAGGAGCCAGACTATTCAAATGACTCATCTATTTCCCTTCCCTGGAAAGTCTTTTTTATACAAATGTGTTAAACTTTAGTCAGCATTATCAAACATGTACAATGGGCAACAGCTTTTCCAAACATTAAGTTTGTCATATGGTGTTAGATCCTACTATGAGAATAAATCTTGAAATGTCAACCTGCCTTCACTGGACCCAGCCTTCTACAATTGGCTGCTTTTCTTTGTCCCATGGCTTCACAAAGACTCAAACGATGTCACAGATACAAGGGACATGTTAAAGACTGATAATGTAAACTATGGTCTGTTCATTTTCTCACAAACCTCTTTACATAAAAATTAGTGTATTATTTATTGGAATACCCAAGTAGCACCAATTAAAATTTCATAACAACTTCTGAAAACTCAAAGTGCATGCCTCTGAGCATTGTTTTTGCATGATCAGAGGACCTTCCTATGCTTTACCATATCAAGATGTAGTCAGACTTGGATGTGATCATTTGGTCTTTGCAAAGGTTCAATGTACCAGTCTAATGTGCCCATGTACAATGAAAGTCAGCACACAAATAGGGTATATAGTGTACACTATTCATAACAGTTTATATAAGGATTCTTACCCTATGCTATAATAACTGATCTACAGTTAAACCTTGACTGTTCCCCAATTATAAGTGAGACATTTCAAGTCTTAGAGGTAAGACGTAACAACATAAATTCATGAACTAGTATATTCATAGATGATACAACTGTCTTCAGGTATGCTCTCATTGACCAAAATGGTGTTAGGAGAATAAATGATACCTGAGGAAATATGTCAGGAAAAGTGGAATAACTGATTATTTAATAATTGCTTGGGTCATGAAGACTATCAGTGAGACTGAGAATCCCTAGCCCTGACCTCCAGCCTTCCCATCAGAGTTCTGCTGAGTCCAGTCACCCACCCTCAACCTTAAGAGCACCAGGGAGACTTAACTACTGCAGCAAACTAGAGGACTCCCATCAAGACAACCTTGCACAACTTTGGCTTGCACGCATCATCTTCTAGTATTTCTTGAACTGTGGCTCCCCCCATCCTTTAATGAAGTAGAAACCACACTGAACTCCTCCTAACAGGAGCATTGGTGAGCCTACCTTGCCCTCTCAGCCTGCTCTGCTAAGAGCCTTGCTGACCTGCACCCTACTGATCCACCATCACTATAAAAACAGACCAAAGGAAAGAACAAAAGGGAATCTCAGACCTCTAGCTCACCCAAACAAGTCCAGGAGATGAAGTCATTGAAGAGTTTGTAAATCACCTGAAATTTCTGAGATGATAGCAACTGAAGTAGAGAAAAAATTATATCAGGATATGGAGAAAATCAGATCAAAAATAATCTCTCAAGTGAAAAAGGACATGACAACAATCATGAAAGAATTTGTTGAAATATCTAAGAAAGACACAGATAAAAAATCAAAGGGAATAGGAAAGTGATAGAAACATTGAATGAATAACATAAGACTTAAAATGCATGAAACAGATATTAAGAATTCCATTCAAAGCTGGCAAAGCCACTCAAGTAAAACAAAACATAGGCTTCAGGCCTCGAAGATAACATCGTAGCTAGTTAGTGAACATGAAAGAAAACATCTCTTAAAAATAACAGTAAACTAGGAAATAACCACACAGCAGTTGTGAAATGATGCAAAGAAAAATAATGTAAGACTGGTAGGTGTCAAAAAAAAAAAGAAAAAACAGCTGAAGACAACACAAAAGACACAAAAAGATTGTCTGCAAAAGTAGTACCAGAAAATTCCCAAACATAAGGAAAAAATCTAATGTACAGTTAACAGAAACATAGAACTCCAGCTAGCCATAGTCAAAATAAATCATCACTCGGGCAAAAAAATAATCAAGATCCCAGAAATTGAGAAAAAGAGAACAATATTAAAAACTGTCAAGAGAACAAAAACAGATCAGTTATAATAGAAAGCCCATCAGAATCATGGAAGATTTCTCAACACAGACCATTAAATCAAGAAGAGCATGGGGTGAGATATTTGAAAGAAAACAACTTTCAACCCAAACTGATGTATCCTGAAAGATTCTCAAATTTAATGGGGAAATTGGATACTTCCATGACAAAAAATAACTGAAGAAATTCATGACCACCAAACCAAACCAACCTTACAAAGAGTATTGATATATATTTTAGACAGAGACAAAAGTAACCACAACTTCAACAACAACAGAAGAGAGCCACCAAGACGAGCAAGTAATAAAGAAAAGCAGAAAAGTAGGAATCCTATAGGAGGAAAACAACATGACAGAGATAAGCCAGCTCATATCTGTTATTAATGATCAACATAAATGGCCTCAATTCATCAACAAAAGAAACAGACTTTCAAAGTGGATACAGAAACAAAATCCAACAATATACTACATACAAGAAACATTTAAATTAAAAGGAAATTAACAGACTGAATGTCAAAGGATGGAAAACAATACTTCACATGACAGGAATCCAGAAAAAATCAGGGTTAGTTTTTCTGTTTGCTGACAGCATCAACTTCAAACCAAGTGATTAAAAGAAATAAAGAAGGTCACTATATACTTGTTAGGGGAAAACTGCAAGAGAAAGAGAAAACAATTATATATTCACCCAATGTAGGAACACCTAACTATATAAGACAAATTTTAGCAGGCATGAAAACTCTAATGGGCAATAACATAATGGCACTGAGAAACATTAACATCACACTAACACATAGATGAAACATATAAAAAATCAGCAAAGAAATAACCAAACTAAGCCAAATTAGTGAAGAAATGGACTTAGTAGACCTTTACAGAGCGGTCCACCTTATAACATCAGAACATATATTTTTCTCATTTCCACATGTGACTTTCTCCAAAATAGATCATGTACTAACACATAGAACATGCTTAAATAAAGGCAAAGGAATTGAAATTATCCCATTTATCTGACCGTTGTGCAATGAAACTGGAAATTATTGACAAAAGAAACAGCAAAAACTGTATTAACACGTAGAAACTAAATAATACCCTCCTGAACAATCAATGGCTCTATCAAGTTACCATCTCTAATGTGTGCGTGTGTGTGTGTGTGTGTGTGTGTGTGTGTGTGTGTGCATGCACGCACATGTGCACACACTGTATGTGTGTTTCCAATACTACTGGATATCTAAGCATTGGAGCCAGAGGTTAGATGTGTGATGTGCCATTACACTGCACCCTCGGCCCATGGATTGTTCTCAAGCTTTGTGGGCATTCTGTGTCACCTCTCCTTTTCAGTCTCTCTATGAACTGGAGTGCTGACCTCTGTTAAAATGATACCTGGAACCATGAAGTATTAAAACTAAAAAAGTCACATTGGCTTCTCATTCCAACACCTTAATTTCAAACATGTGATAAAATATCCATTCTCAGAGATTAAACAATAAGTCCAAAAGTCTTTAATACCATATTAAACAAACAGCCTATTTCTAAAGCTCTGTTTGGTCCTCCTTTCCTTGAACATCACATTTTCATTTTCTCTCTCCTTCCCTCACTCCATCCCTCCATTTTAATAAATTCCTCGTGAATTTACAATTATATTCTTGTTGATTAATATGGCTAATATTGAAAAGCTTATCTCCATTAGTATGATAGTTGCTTCAGCAATTTTTCTAATGCTATCATCACTGCTCATCCTGTCCTCAAAGCAACAGTAATAAAGATTCTTTTTCTGGCTGAATCCAAGAGAACATTTGCCTCATTAGTTCAAGAAATACAGCCACAGGCTAATTCATTCGGTAGAAGAGGCAAGAATGGATGGCATATGCCTCCATTCAATAAATGTGGTCGCAACCCATAAAAAAGCTAACATTGTAACACATTTATCTTTGTGTGTGCCACTGTGAAATTAATGTCCAACAAACACATCTACACACAGCAACTGCCACAGAGAAGCAGCTTCCCATTTCTTTCTGAAATAGACAGCTTAGCCTATAAGTTCTTTCTCCCTCCTTACAAAAACATGACCATTGTTAGAATAGAAATCATAATTCTTCTTAAGGAGAAAGTCAGCTAAGACAAAGTTTCTATTTCTTCTGAACTTCAAAGAATAATAACAGTTTTCCTGACTAATATTCTCTGATAATCCATCTCATAATAAAATTTTAAACAGAGCTATAGTAAAAACTGTTCTGTGTACTTCAAAATCCTATTTATTACCCTCGTGGCCAAATTTACCAGGCTGTCTCATCAGTCACATCTCTGTCCTGAGGACAATAGGATGTAGACAGGGAGAGAAAGCTCCCTAGGAGTTGAGCAGCCCTGTGTGAGGAAAGGCTTGCAGCCCAAGGTATTTTGTGGAATTTTCCCATCTCAGAGGCTGCTAGTAGCTATGAGTTGCACCATCTTTTACATTTCATGACAAGGCCAATGAGATAGCTCAGCAGCCTAAGTGCCTAGTTAGGTAAGCACAGGGACCAGGGTTAGATCCCTGGCACCACATGACATACCAGCCCCACCAAGACCAGATATGGTGGCACATGCCTGTAATCCCAGTTGTGGGGAGGCTGGGACAGGAGGATCACTGTGAGTCCCAGCTGTGTAGTGAGACCCTATACCAAATACATTAAATAAATAAATAGCATCTCAGATAATGCTTTGAGCGTGCAGCTTGGTGTTAAAGCACTTCCCTAACCCACACAAAGCCTTAGGTTGCATCCACCACCAACACACACACACACAGAGTTATAATTGACACTGAAAACCTTGGACAGCTAGTCACTCTGGTGGAAACATTTTTGGCTACAGAATAAGTAACTGTAATTCATAGAAGACTATTCAATTCAGTTATAATTGACACTGAAAACCTTGGACAGCTAGTCACTCTGGCGGAAACATTTTTGGCTACAGAATAAGTAACTATAATTCATAGAAGACTATTCAAGCTTTCTCTTTCTTTTTGTACCAGTTTTACAAAGTAGACTTTCCAATACATCTGTCTCATTTAAAATTTGACTTTGCTATAAGTAATGTGCTATTCATTATATCCCTGAATTATCTACCATTACAACAAAATTTGGAATACAACCGTCTTACCATTCCTGCACTGTTTGTTCTTTTCTGAGGTAGTCTCACCAAAGGTTTATGAATTTTGAGCTCTATGTAAAAGTTACTCAATCCCTGGCACAGTATGCTATGCCAGCCTCACCCCTGGGCATGCTGAGCTGGCAGTAGAGTTCCAGCATGAAGGAGGCAAAACCAGGAGGATCACTATGCGTCCAAGCTGCATAGTGAGACCCTGCACACAAAGAAATAAAAACTTAAGTTATATTTTTACCTTTTTTATCTTCATTACATATATTCATTGTTATTAATTTCTGCTGTCAGATTTTCTTTTCCCTCAATTTTATTGAATTTATTTTCTTACTTTTTGATAAGTATATTGGGCTCATTAATTTTTAGCCTTTCTAGTTTTTCATTTTTGCATTTTTAAATTTTATTAGTTCATGGCAAACAATGTTAGTATCCATCATAGGGAATTTGTTCCTGCACACAATATAGATTGCCTTCTTTTCAGGAAAAAAAAAGAAAAGTAGTTTTGTTTCTGATATGTTTATTTATGCTGAAAGCATCTCTTTAAAAACTGTTCTAATTCTATCACACAGTTTCAAATGCAATTTTCTTAAATTGAACTCTGATAATACAAATATCTGCAATACCTCTGAGACAGAATCTTATGTAGCTTGTTTCTGTTGGATTGAATTACTTAACTCCTTGTGTACTTGCTTATTTTTTATTAAATAGTAGTCATTATGACTTTGAATTAGCTTATAGGAATAACTCTATCTTGGATAAGTAGGGTGACTCAAAGATCTTCCCAAAGAAATCCTGTAACTCCCGTTATCAGATTCTAGTGTTGACAACACCTCGAGATCGCTTATATCCGGTGTTAAAGGCTGTTTTCTTCCTTAGGCTACCCAGAAACCTCTTAAGTTGCCATCCGTAAAGTGTAAAACACAGAAAGAGATTTTGATCCATAATGTTCCCAGAATCCTAGGCACAGCCTATAATACTCTCCGTCCAACCGACAGGTCTCTGCCTCTAAGTGCAACTTCGTTATGGTTTGTGTCCAGCCATGTCCCTACAGACTCTTGCAGTCATGGGGCTTTTTCAGAGGTCCCTAAATTTAGTGTGTGATGCTGAGACTAAGGCTGTACAACCACTAAACCAGTTCACTGATTGGTTTGGCACCACCCTAATCCAGGTAGTCTGGATAATATAAAAGGAGCAGATAGGTGCTGCTAAGGTCCCTTATTGCTTTTGCTGTCTTCTGTCACCATGACATGTTGCGCCATTCCCATGAGCCACCCTGCCTTTAAGCCAGCAGCAGCTTATGGACTGAACCCTATGCAAACTGTGAGCCAAGTAAACCTTTCTTCCACTAGCTTTCGGCATCAGGCATTTTCTGTCAGCAAGGAGAAAATGAACTGAGACAAACTTATTTCTCTCAGCTTCCAGAAATCGTGAGAAATTTTCTTACATATATGTTTAGTTTTCCTAGTTTTAAAAAGAAAAAGTTATAAGCTTAAACACAACAGTCACCATCCTGGAAATAAAATTTTGAGACAAGGTTATCTTCGCCAAACTTAGTGTCTCGAGAGAAATAAGAGGGACAACACTTTGTAGCAATACCTGGTGTTAGCAATGTACTAAGCATCTTGCCTTTACCCTCGCCACCCTGAAACCAGCCTTAAAAAGCAGCCATTATCATCCATTTCTTCTCTTGGATAAGAAAAGCATAGCCCAAGTTCAGTACCTTGTCAAGGCAGAATTCAAGCCAGGTCTTCAGTGGGTCCACCTTCTCTAAAGTCTGTGCAGTCAGAAAAGGGTTTCTTTCAGGACATAACTTCTTCTTTCTTCTCAGCTCTGCAAAACTAGCTATCTTCTCAGCTCTGAAAAACTAGTTACTGGTCACCTGCCCTACTCTGAATAACTGAGTCATAGAAAAACCATATCAGGGGAAACAGACAAGGCTTTTGTGCTCATTAAACCTATCTAATAGTATACAAGAAAGGCAAGTATCAAATAAAGAAATAAATTATCCTTCATCTAAATGTTATCAAAAAATGAAATTGCAAGTGAGAGCTAATTGAGTGAAGACCTTTCTAAAGAAGCCACTTTGTAAGTTGGGTCTAACATAATGAATTGCCTCAATCACTTCGTGAAAGGTGCAACGGGTTATTTACCTGTGCTCCACTTCACCTCCTGAGCTTTAGCTTGTCTTCTTGTCATGCAGCTGCCATACTATCTTTAGTAGGGGGGATGTCAGTCACAATTCGAGCTGACTGGCTCAAGGTTCATCTTCAGGTTGTTAGGGCAAAGAGCGCTCATGCTGCATGCAAAGAGAGTGGGAGCGAGGGGCCATGAAACTCACATGCCCACCAGAATGACGTCGGGGATGTGCAGAGACAGACTGTTGCTCCCTCTCCCCCCTCCAGACCTCTGATTCATTGGTCTAGGTTAGACAGGCAGAGATTTCATGTCTAACATATTCTCGGGTCATTGTTGCCCACCAGGGATGACACCTTGAAAACCAGTTCTAAACATGGAAGGTCACAGCTTGAAACAAAAGTGCGCTCTTGCAGCTGCACTAGGGCTCGATGCGGAGAGGGTGCTTGGTGAGGCTGCACCCCTGACTGCTAAAGACCCGGTTCTGGCTGGTTAGGAAGGACCCACCACTTGTCAGGCAGCAGTCTTTTGAAGTGTTTGAAAGAAGAAATTCTGCACACATTTATGCAGTTTCTCAGGATAAAAAATAATAATAATAATTTTTGTGACTAGCTGAGATAATGTAGGAAGGTGAGTTAACTCTTTCAGGCCACAAACATACTCTTTGAAAAAATGTCATTTCAGAGACTACTCTGCTCCATAGACATATTGTAGTGGACTAACCGAGGGTCAGTTTGTAATACCCAGCTGAACTGAATTAGTGTGCTTCTGGGTGGACTAACTAAGGCCCAGTTGTGTGTCACTGTCAACAGCATAAAAAGGAACTGGGAAGAAGATGGCACACCACTGCTAGAAAAACTTCATGTGCTGGTTTCTCTGATATGAGCTCCTCTGTTATCATCAGAGAGGCTCCGGTTCTTGCTGTTGCTGAAGGTGGCTGCAATTCTTTTAGAAGTCTTGGTCCTTATCTTGAGCATCACTTCCTAGCTCCAGTACAGAGCCCTCAGCCTGCTGGCACAAAACCTTCATCCCGGGGCCTGGCGGGATGGCTCAGTGGTCTAAAGCACCTGCTTGGGAAAGCTTGGGCGGCTTCAGGGACCGCAGTTCGATCCCCGGCACCACATGCTGTGCCAGCCCTGCCTTTGGGGCAGGCTAAGCTAGCCATAAAAATGAGTGAGTAAACAAATAAAGGGCAGGCTGAGCCAGCCATAAAAGTAAATAAACAAACAAAAGTGAAAAATAATAATAGTAAAAAAAAATTTAAAAAAAAAAAACCTTCATCCCACTGGAATAAACCTTCTAGCTTCCACCACTGACCTTTGGGCCTCCCCTGTGCGGAGTCATGATATAGACTTGCGTTAGACATTGCAGTGGGCTCCAGGCCTCCAGCTGGATGGTTACAGCACACAGTCATGGGCCCTAGGTCTTCAGATGGACTCACGCAGGACTTTTGTGTGGGATCCAGGCCCTCAGCTGAATTCTATGGATCTTTCATGCACTGACAGATTCCTTGCATTGTTCTGTATTTGACTTTTTAGGTGAATATTATAAAATAATCCTATAAATTATGTGTCCTGAATTAAAGATGTCCCTTTGCAAACCCTGACTATCACACACATATTATGAAATGCAGTGAATGGTTCAATTAAACCATTTTTATAGTAAAAGACACATGGCTGTTAGCCTTCCCCTCCCCCCCCCAAAAAAAAATACTTCCTCTTGCTTTACACACAGTTATCTCATCATTCTTACCCCTTTCTGAAGCAGATCTGGAAGTCCTCTTTCATGAAAGTCTACATGTACTCTCCTGGTGACCTTCAGGTCTTCAGTAGATCAAAAGCATGTATTTTGCATGGTTATGTTGACTTTGGAGCAGAGGCAGAAGCTGCCAAGCTCCAGATGCAGTGACTAAGATGGATGAACTGACTCTGGAAAGCTTTTCTGAGCCAGCCTTTCCATTGGGTGTCACTTGACAGTAGCCCCTGCTACACATTTACCACACCTCATAAAGGCACTCAGGAAAGAGGACTTCCAGAACTGCTTTGGGTAGTGGCAAGAAGAATAGGATAAGCATATTCAGTATAAGAGAGAGTATTCTTGCAGGTAATAACGGTAAAACATCCTTTATTATACTAAACTTTTACTTATTGAATATACTCAGTGCTCACTAGTCTCAGAAAATGATAAATAAGATGTGGGGAAAGGATTTTATCTAAAGGGAGACAAAGTCATGCACCTGAATAGCTTTTTCAAAAGGTCATCAACATATGCTAACAGTAATGCAGGTCAAATGCAGTGAGGTCTTATCATCAGGATGACATAAGGCAAGAAAAACTGGTGTTTGAGTGTGATCTTGAGCAACAAATCAGATTAAGGGTTTGAGAAATGAGGAACAAGAGGCGTGAATGTCAAAAGGAAAATAAATTTCTCAGAAGAAAGAGCTATGTGAGAGAGAATAACCGACACAAGAGTGGGACATGTATATGGGAGCAACTAGGAGTTCAAGCTGGCTGAGTGTGGTCCATGAAAGGAAGAGGAGTAGACGCATGGATGGCCAGGCTGGCATGGGGTCGCAGAGGTGCTCACATAGAGGCAGAGGCTGACCAGCTGTCAGAATGTCTCTCAAGACTTGTGGTGAGTGAAGCTATAGTTTGTGGCAGTCCACTGGGCAGCAGAAAATATGAACATAGAGACAAAGTTCCCACAAGAGTCCAGCTATGACAAAAGAATCCAGACTGGGGCAAAGTCAAAAGAGAAGAGGAAAGAGTTATGATGAGTGTTATGGTTTATGTCTAGTTGTCCCCCCAAAGCCTCATGCAGTCATGGAGCAGGAACTTCTATAGATTGAGACTTGACTCATGAGTCACTGGGATTATGTGTTTTAGTACTGATGAGATTATCGTTCTGAGTACTGCTGGGAATTATGGGTGTGGCCTGAGGTGGATAGGCTAAGGCAGAGAGCCTGATGTAATTTAAAGAGAGACAGAGAGACAGACTGGTGTTGTTGCTCTCTGGTGGCCTGGTTGGTCGGTTGCCTCTGTCGAGATTGTTGCTGTTCCACTGCCAAAAACTGGATGCTCTCTGCCCTGTGTCACTCAGCTTTGGAGCTGGCCGAAGATGGACTGAAACATCCAGTAACTGTGAGCTAAATAATCCTTTCCTTGCTTCATTTTGGTTGTCAGGTATTTGTGCCAGCAAGGAGTAAAAAGTAACTAAGACAATGAGTAACATGAGGAAGGATCATGCCGTCCACTGACAGCGCAGACCAAAAAGGTAAAGGAGCAGACAACAACTAATGTGCATTTGAACTTGCTTTGCCAAATGGTAAGATCTCCAGCAAGAATCTCTAAAGTTCTAAAAAAAATTCAAAATCTAAGAATATTCCCATAATGTACAGAGAAAAAAATGAAGTCGTTATTATAAAATTTTAACTTTTCCTTAGACCACAATGCCCTAAGTCAGTAGTTACTGCTGTTCACATTACAACTGTCATGTCCATATGTGAGAGTTTATATAAAGCATTGAAGCAGTGCTGACCTTACCATGATAGCACCACCTATTCTATGTCACTTTTTTAAAAAGTTATTTCAGCCACCAAGTTGAGTTCACAGCCCAGGCTGAAGCTTCATTCTGCAGTCCAAAAGAATACTATTCTAGGGGCCCGGTGGGATGGCTCAGTGGTCTAAGGTGCCTGCTTAGGAAAGCTTGGGCTGTTGCAGGGACCAGCACCACATGCTGTGCCAGATCTGCCCTGGGGGCAGGCTGAGCTGACCATAAAAATAAATAAATAAATAAATAAACAAACAAAAGTTCTGAAACAAGAAAAAAATAAAATAATTCAAAACAAACCATTCCATTCCATTTAAAAAAAAAAAAAAAAAGAAAGAAAGAAAGAAAAAAAAGAACACTATCCTAAGCTCTAAGAATCAGCAATTATGCAGGAAGTGTAAGGAGGGAATAAGCTATTCATATCAGATGAAATGAAAAAAAAATATGTGAAAGCAATATATCATCTTACTTTCCAAAATATCTCAGTTACCTCTCAGAAAATGCAAGATATCTCTGAATATTAATCTTTAAGATAGCAGATAACTATTCCAATGACAATAAGGAATATATTCTGTGTTTAGTTTGACAAGATCTTCAAAGCATTGGAATACCTTTGTGTGCCTTATGAAAGCTTACTGATGATGCGAAAGTGCATTTTAGTAGCATCATAAACTGCTAGTGGAGAGACTAAGTAGTCCCATTTTAAAGGCAGCTTTCACTCTGCAAAAGAATTTTTTCAATAAATTAAAATAGAAATGTTCTCCTAGTGCATTTAAATTGCTAATAAAATCAACTACTTGACAGAAGCAGCTAAAGAGATACTGAGTTAAATACCATGATCAGTTTCCTTCTGATCAGAATAAAAATAGAGCACTGCAGCAGGAGAAGCACCCAAGAGAAAGATGCACAAATCTGTAGAGCTCCCTTAGTCCCAGTGTTTTGGAAGCACCTCCTTTCTGTTAGGAGCAGGCAGTGACATTACAAACAGGAGTGACAAAGGATGCCTGTCCCTTACATGGTCCAGATCTAAGGGGCAATGTTATCCATGGATAAGCTGGAGGTACAGTGCCCTTCCTTGCTCACCAGCTTTTACGGGCCATAATGCATCACTTTAATGAAATAGACTGAGCTTCCTTGAAGGCAGACTGGGAAAAACAGATGTGTACATTGGCTGGTCCCTCTCAACTCACACTGTTTAAAAAGAACAGAATAACAGAACTGAGCCAAAGTGGTATTATTACACACAGAACTACTCTAACGACTTTCACAAATATGATTCTGTAGTACCTCAGCGGGTGAATGCATTTTCCTCAGATAAACAAACTGGAGCTCCAAGAGGCTAAATAAGTTGTTCAAAGTCAATAGCTGGGACATGCAAAGTGGATGCTTAAAAGCACATGTCCTGCAGAGGAAGTGACATCTATAAACTACCATCAAAACCAATAGCCCCAGAATGCCAACTTATTACTGTACATGGTTTGCAGATGCTGGGGTCTCCAAGACAACCCTGTTCTAAATAAAACAGAGCTACACACATACACATACACACACACACACACACACACGCACGCACAGAGAGGGAGAGAGAGAGAGAGAGAGAGATCAGCTTCCACGCCGCTCACACCGAGCAGGTCCTGTCGCGCCTGGCAGAGGGCCCTAGGATCGGCATGTTCTGCGCTTGTGCCACAATCGTAAGGTCCCATTCTCGCCCTCCCCACCCCCCTGAAGCAGTGGGCTTGGCCAGCGCTGAGTGACACACACACTCATACACAACAATGAAACACACATGGACCCTGGGACATAAGGTAATTACAAGGAAGAGAGGTGTCCAGCATAGGCCCGAAGGGCTCTTTGTCTCCGCCAGGAAATGTTCCAGATCTATGCCTACAGCTATAGCGGGCTGTCAGGCCCACAGCCTGCCTGCCTGGCTTTTCCAGCAACCCTTAACTTTCTCCACTTCTCCCACAAAAGCTATGAAGAGTTGTGCACAGAGTGGGCAGAATGGTCTCCAGTGGAGTCCGTTATAGAGCCACAGTCACAGAGGTAACAGCGTTGCTGAGGATAAGCCTGACTATACAGTGTAGACAGCCGCACTGATGATCAAGAGCTTCAACAATAAATCTTCCCCACACCCGGCTACTGAGATCATTTTCCCCATTTCCTCCTCTCCCTAATCTGTTTACCTCCCTCCACCTTTTGGCTTTCATTTCTTCCCATCAGTAGCCATGGTAACACCCAAAGGGAAAACAGAGGCAGAAACACCTGGAAACGCGGCTCTCTCGCCAGCGTTTCTCATGGGGTGGGGTTGCACGCCACCTCCCAAGCCTCCCAAGCGAGGCAGCTCTCTCATCATTCATGCCCCGCCTACTCAGCGCAACCAAAGCCATTTGTGGACGGCAGGAGGTGACCGTCTGCTAACTGCATCCACATTCATAAACTTGCAGATTAGGTCTTCAATATTGCAAAACAATATACTTGAGCTGGAAACTGTTAAATTCATCCAGTCACTCCCCCATAAACTCTCACCTAAGAATTAGGCTAGAGCCAAAAACAAGCTTTGCTGTAAAACATTCCAGTCACTGTTTATCTTCATCAGACCTGATTGTTTGAACTGGATTGCTCTCTCTGGCTCCCCACCAGTGAAATTTCAGCACAGTGCAACTCTTCTGAATCTCTGCTAGTCCATAAATACTGACATGTGACAGCAGAATCTGGAAACAGGTTTGGTTCAGCGCGTGTCACCTAAAAGCAGTCATGATTAGATTCATGAATATCTGGGTTCATCCAGCCTGGAGAATACCTAATGATCAACTGCATGGTTCTAAATCAAAGGAGATTACAAAACAATGATCATCTGTCTGGTACACATTGCAATCTAGAGCAGTTGCAGCTCTGGACACAATGTGGGAGGGTAGATATACCTGTGAGGATAGATAGATAGATAGATAGATAGATAGATAGATAGATAGATAGATAGATAGAGATAAGATATAGATATAGATATATCACCTCTTTCAGCTTTACTGTATTTTAAATTACTTGCATTGGCTCTGATGATCATTGCTTAAAGTTGTCAATTGTGTATTGCTTTTTCTCCACAAGTACTAATGACTTTGTAATGGGCCATAATCCATAAACACAGTTTGCTTTATTGGGACCAAAAACACACTGACTTTGTGTGTCCCTCATCTGCACTATCTCAAAAGTGTTCTGCCACTGAGCTACACCTCCCTGCCTGACCTCTGCCCATGACGTAAGAGAGATTTGGTGAATACCCGCAAAGTTATAGCCATTGATGCTTTGCACCCAGTGTACCAATCATTCTTTAACCTTATGAGACATAGATTTTTAGCCCCATTCTAAATTCAGTTTCACAGAGATATGTAATAATGTACCTGAAGCCACAGCACTTCTGTGAAGCAGGGCAGGGGTGGCTCCAACCCTCTGCTGCCACGCCTCTCCCTGTCCAACTTCTCATCAGTTACCCAGAACTCATCTGTCAGCCTCGGAAGCACCCACGGGTATTCCATCAGCTCTGCTCATCACCAGGGGTCTTAGCTTGGCATTTCTCCCTTAAATCCTCGAACCTATCATCTCTTTTCAATAATCCATTGACATTTGTGCAAAAACTCCTTCCTGGTTTAATCATTTCTGTCTTTTCCTGGGCTCCTTCTTGATTCTTACAGTTCTTCAAGTGTACTTGTACCTTGGAACTCGGTCATGCAGCCTTAACCCTGTGCCCAAAGCTCACCAACTAATGAGAAAGACAGCCAAGAACACTGACTAGTCGCCTGCAAAACAGGACTCATTAACCTGGCTTAGTTTACACAGCTCCTTGGTGCACCTCTAGCCAATTACCTTGAGCTCTTTTGTATTCACACTCGTCTTCGCAGCCCGTCACATCATTATCTCAGCAATGTGCTCACCGCACAGCAGGGATCTGAACCCTTCTCCTCGACATTCATAGCTTTCTCCTCTTCCATGTCAATTAATTTTTCGCTTCATATTTCCTTAGAGAAAAAGACATGTCTCATCTTAAGATCTGTACCACCAAGAACTGCTCTTGAGCAAAATGAATGACACAAGACAGGCATAATCAGAAATAATTGGCTAAATCCAGGATATGAGACATTCTACTTTTAATATCTCTTTTTTTTTTTTTTTTTAAATTGAGACAAGGTCTTGAATTCACTATGTAGTCCAGACTGGCTTCAAATTCACAGTGATCCTCCTGCCTGAGAGTCCTGTGGGATTATAGTTGTACACCACCACACCTGAATAAAAAGGTTTTAATTATTTTCAACAAATAAATTAAAGGGGAGAGGTAGATCAGAAAATAATTGTTAGTGACAAGGAGAAGCTATAGAAATAAGGGTGCATTGCAGTGATTGATATTATATTTATTCTGATTCTAACAACTATATATAAAAAGGCATTGGGAGACTTTTTAGGAAACTTAAATAAAAGATGGGTGTCAGGTAATCCTAAAAAATTGATGGTAATGTTTTAGGTCTGAAAATAGAACTGTGATTTTAAAAAATAAAGGTCTATATTATTTTAGAGACACATAATAAGTTATTTGAGGAGAATGAGTTAGAGTATATGAAATTTGACCCATTGCTTCAACAAATTTTTTCCAGTGTGGATCATAAGGAAAACAAACTTCAGAAAATATTGATAATTGCCAAAGCTCCATGAGAAGTAGCCTGGAAATCATAGATTCTCTCAGTTCTTTTGGTTGCATTTGAAAATATTCTCACTAAAAATTTGAAAGTAATATAGTGACTGAAAATATTTTATAAATCATTTTTGAAAAGAATATTCTTGGGCTTGCCAAATAGCTCAGCAGACTAGAGCACTTGCTTCAGCTGAGTGAAGTGACCAGGGTTCGATGTTCAGCATGCTGTGCCAGCCCCACCCCCAGCCCAAGCTGAGATGGCGATTGAGACTGGAAGTGGTGGCATGCGCCTATAATTCCAGTGTTTGGGAGGCTGAAAACAGGAGGATCACTATGAATCTGATCTGTGTGTTTAGACCCTATACACCCTGTAGACCCTGTCCTAAATTTGAAGAAAGAAAAAAAAAAGAAAGAAAGAAAGAAAGAAAATGTTCTCTAACATCTTAAATCTTAATTATTTTTTCTCTCCCTCCATCTTCAAATAGACCCAGCCTCTACTGTGCTAAAATTTCCAAGTGGCATTGCTTCTGAAAGCTATAATCATCTCAAGAGAATCCAATTCTGTCTACTCCTCAAGCCCAACGTTCTTCCTATCTGCACCTTACCAGCTCCAAAACTTCCAGTTGCTTCCCTGAGTCCCTGCAGAAATAGTTCTGTTTCTCTATCTTCTCTCTACACTTATCTCTTCTTCCAGATTATTTTAAACGGTTTGCTTTGTCTATATCTGTTTCCACTTTAACCCATGTAATCATCCTCAATAATGCCATGAGGCAGGTACCATTATAATCTTTATTTTAGGTAAGGAAAAAACCAAGGCAAACAAAGGTAAAGCAATGTGTCCTTGTCACTCAGCTGGTAGCTGGATGGGCTGAGAGTCAGATAGGTGGCTGGCTCCTGGTCTGTGCTCTAACTGTCACACTGAGTACCACTTGCTGCAAATGGGTGGTAAGCTGTTCCTTCTGCTTGATGGTTTTTTTGAGTGAGATACAGGGTCATGGGATTAAAGCACATCTGGGATGTTGAGGATCTTTCAGTGTTCTGTTTGCCCAGAAGGAAAAGTCTTTTCCACATTGATGAGGCTATATCCTAGTCAGGATGCTCAACAGAACCTTTACCAAGTAGACCATTTTGAATCAATTAATCAGCAAAATGCTTCAAATGAAATAGTGACAACTAGTGACTGATTTGCTCTCATTTTCCTGCATACATGATGACTGATGAGACTGCCTATGACAAAGGCTTCAAAAGTAGTACTGCACTCTCTACTCTGGGTTTTATTTCTAGGGATTCTACCGACCATGAAGCAAAATTGTTCAGAAGTAAATGCCATGTTTATACCGAATACATACAAAAAATTTTACTGTTACTTCTGCTTTGTCATTATTTCCTAAACAACACAGTGTGATGACTCCCTAGTACATCACTCAGATACAGATTTAATGCAAGATGTGCGAGTATACTCTAAGAATTTACAAGATTGGTTTACAATGGCTGTCCACAGAGGCAGGCATGGAAAAGAGAAAAGGGTCTGCCTCAGCAATGGAGACCCAAAAGACCCAATCAAAGGCCTGTTGCTCAGTATAGTGTCCCATGCTAGTCTGTGTCAGGAGGCCGGAGGGTCTGTGACAGAAGGCATAAGAGTCTGCATTGGAAGCCAGGAGACACATCCAAGGGAAGGTGAACACTGGAGCTCTTGTGAAGAAGTGGAAACAAGACTTCCTCATTTCCTTTTTATTCCTTTCACGCTACAAGCAATCTCTTGGTGCCACTCACACCTGAGGAGGTCTTCTGTCTTCATAAATCCCTCAGCCACGCCCAGATGGTTGTGATTCCACTTAGTTGGATGTTTCTTACTGGAGCTGACACGATCAGTTATCTATCACAGTGTATAGCACTTACATTTTGTTGGGTATTATAAAGAGTCAAGAGCTGACTTAAAGTACACAGAACGGTCAGTTATACGTAAATACTGCATCTTTGTATAGAAAAGTCTCACATATGCAGGGACCCAGGCCCATGAGGAGACCTGTGGCTCACTCTAGGCAGAGGAAGCTTCCCTGCCTAGGTGATAATGTCTATAATGAGCATCGGCCTTTAGTTTCCTTTATTTATTATTACTGTCAGATCTTGAGAAAATCTAATTTTATTTATCCTTTTCAGTTGGTGAGTCCTTGAAATTTCAGATTCTGAATGCCTTGTACATGACTTAGAGGTATTTTTCCAAATAAACTGAAAATTTATTAAACATTTGCCTTAATACCCTTAGAGGAAGAGCCGTATCTTATGCCTGTTTTCACATCCACTGCACCCTGTGGATCATAGCATACTAAGGCCTCAGTGTACATTTGCCAGACCAAACTGCCCTATGCATCACCCTCCAGGCCTAATATCTAAATGATTATCACCAGCTCATAGTCATCTTTGAAAGCGAGGTTTATCTCAGAGTAAAACCTCCGCACTGTGACTTCTCAATTTATCTATTTATTTATGCATATGTATTATTACATTAATAGAGTCTCAGCAAATCACAAGGACATCTTTGATTGTATCATCTAGTGTCATCAGTTTTACTTTTGAAAAAATAGATATTAACTTTTGATCATACATATTTACAGAGCATGAAGCTTCAATAAAGTGGGAGGTAAATATCAGATTTTTGTGAATCATTTTCAAGCTTATGCCCTGGGGGTTCAGACAATGCTGTCACTTCTTCCTTTGCTTATTAAGTTATAAGTGTCATCATTCTCATCTGTTCTCTTTCCTACTTGTACATCCTGCCATGTATTAATTATATTTTATAAGTCCTGGAAAAAGAGTGTTTTCTTACACAAAACATTGACCCCTACTTGAAAAATATGGTATGCAACACAAACATGACATAGATAATAAGAAAGACAGCTCCTGAAAGTCCTCTACCAACTATAAACAGAGAAGGAAGCTAAGCAGTGCCAAGTGAACTATGGGAAACAGCCAGTGAACAACTTCTAGAACTTTACTTATTACCTGTTTCAGAGGGAAAATGCAAAGTTTCAACCATGCTGTGTGCCTTCCGAAGACTGTAAGTGAAATCAGATATATAAGCACTTCTCTACCAAAAAGAGCAAAGAAGTTAGTAACCAAGTATTGGGTCAAGACATTAACTACATCCCAGTTTCAGTGGGTACTAAGATACTGTTCTCTTGAAGTTTTAAGCAAATGAGAATTGTCCTAAATAGATTAAATATACTGTACCCAAGCAAAGCAGAAGTCTAAGCATGTAGATAAATGTATCCAGTTAGCTCTTTCAGCATATAGGAAAAATTCAAAAATAGAAAAACAATAAGATATTATTAAACATCACTGAAACTCAAAAATAACGGTGTTAATTGAG
This sequence comes from Myocastor coypus, assembly GCA_004027025.1. Lineage (NCBI taxonomy): Eukaryota > Metazoa > Chordata > Mammalia > Rodentia > Myocastoridae > Myocastor > Myocastor coypus. The sequence continues at coordinate 47,902 of PVJA010007736.1, forward strand.
GTGAACTTACTCATAAATATATATTATCCTACATTGTGTACTATAGAAAAATTCAGTGCTAAAGAGCTCAAAAGTCTCAGGATCCAACTGAGGCAAAACACATATATACACAAGTTGGAATTGTCCTGATTGGCTACATAGAAAGTTACAAGCAATCTATAAGATAAAAAGCTATTGTTTAGCAAGGTCACAGCATGCAGAGTAAACACACAACAAAAAAATTGTATTTCTATGCTTATTATGACCACGTGGAAACTAAGATTATGAAAACAGTATCATTTCAGATCTTAACAGAGAAGATAAAGAGACGATGATACTGGCCAGCTGACAAAAGGGATGGAAAGCCCAGAAACAGACATTTCTGATTTTTAACACAGACATAGAACAAATTCAATGACAGAGTGCAGGAGCTGAGAGATAGCTCCATGGCACAAGTGCTTGTCTGACAAATACAAGGTCATGAGTTCGAACCCTGGTCCCACAAAAAAAAAAAAAAAAAAAAAGACAGAGCGCGAGTTGTAATTAAATAACCACAGGCTCAACAAACGAATGTTATCCTCAAACTTGACATCATTTTGGTAACTCAAAAATCAATCATGGATTTAAATATGAAGTAAAAGCTATAAATATTTTAGAAAATAGTATATGAAGATCTCCAAGACTCAGGGCTTGGCAAAGAATGGCACCATTAGACTCAAAATTCATAAAAGGAAAAGTTAATTTAATTTCACCAAAATTTTAAAGTTTTCTCAGTAAAATAATGAAAGACCAAGGGCCAGCCAGAGAGCTCAGCAGATTAAAGCACCTACTTAGGCAGAGCATAGCAGACGAAGTTTGATCCCCACAGGCTGCGCCAGTCCTGCACCTGGAGCACGCTGACCTGTAGATTGAGACTGGGCATGGTGGCCTATAATCTCAGTACTTGAGAGGCCAAAAATATGAGAATCACTGAGAGTCTGATCTATGTAGTAACACCCTGTTGACCCTGTAGACTCCGTCCTAAATACATAAAAAAGGATCAAAGACTAGTACTTAGAATATGTAAGAAAAGCTCTGAAACTTCATAATAACAATAAAAACAATCCAATTAGAAAACATAAAAAGGCCAGCAAGATAACTCACAAACTAAGTGCCTGGATAGGCAAGCTCAGGGGCAAGGGTTCCATCCCCTGCACCACATGCCGTGCCAGCCCCATCCTGCAGCGTACTGAGCCACCCACCAAGACCGGGTATGGTGGCATTCATGTGGAATCCAAGCACTAGAGAGGCTGAGAACAGGAGAATCACTGAGTCCAAGCTGCCTAGTGAGAGCTGTACCAAATACATAAAAAGAAGAGAGAGAGAGAGAGAGAGAGGATATAAAAGAATATTATTTCGAAGAGAATATAGGGCAAACGAGCCCAAGAAAATATTTTCAATATCATTAGCAATTAATAATGCAAATTAAGGAATCATGAGGTATCACTATATACCTGTCACAGAAGCAGAAATAAAACATAATGACAACACCAAATTCTGGAAAATATGCAATAAAATATTTCCTCATGCACTTCTGGTGGAAGTATAAAGCGATACAGCCACTGTGGAATACAATTTGGCAGTTTCTTATAAACTAAACATGCAATTACCATACAACCCACACAGTGTACCCATAACACTTATCTCATAAAAATGAAAGTGTACAATTTTTAAAACCTGTACTAGACTGTGGATAGCAATATAATGTATTATGATTAAAAACAGGAAGCAAAACAACACCTTTCCACAGAAGAACAACTTGGCACATTGTGGTTACATCCTCACCACGCATGTTACTTCACCATATAGTCAGGGGTGAATTATGGATGTTTAAAGGATTACATCAGTGTGAAGGGAGTTATGCTGAATTAAACAAAGAAAACGTCAGGAATTATCTACGGTGAGATCCCGGCTATTTGCTATTCTTGAAATTACAAAATTCTGGAGATGAAAAACTAGTTTGCCTTTCTTAGGCATCAGACACAAGGTAGAGGTGGGTGGGGGTGGTTACAAGCACGTCAGGGAAGAGCTCCAGTGAGGCTGTGAAGCTGTCACACAGTCTTGACTCTTGGTGATCATATCACTACAAATGTGACAAAACAACCTGGAATTAAATACAAGCACAAGTTTGTGTAAAACAAGTAATAGCTGAGCAAGATAGATGGCTTCTATCAGTGCCAGTTTCCTGTCTGAACTACTGTAACAGGGCCACGCAAGATGTTCATGCTGCGAAGTCCAAAGGGAATGGTACAGGAGCCTCTGCACATTGAGTCTTACCATGAATATAAACTACAGTTACCTCAAATAAAAAAATTCACTCCAAAAATAAAAGCACCATTGCCTAATAACTAAGGCAAATCCTATCATGGAAATTCCAGGGATCAGAAGCAAGGATTGGCTGGAAATGTGAGCCAAAAATAGAGCTGCCATAAGTGAGCTGAAGCAAAGCCATCCCGTTTCTGGCACAAAGATAAAGTCGGCCAAATGTCAGCAACTCAGCAGGCAGCAGAATGTCCAGCCCTGACTCTGGAACCAGTGTCAGAGGCTTCTGGGTCAGGTCCTAAGTCATGAGCTCACATAGGGCAGATGTGTCAGGGTCATCTAGAGGAGGAGCAGCCCCGCCCAGAAGCTTGGGGCTGGGGTTTTCCAGTGTTTCAGATATGACGCCCGGGCTCCTACAGATCATCTGGAGCAGTGGTTCTCAATCTTCCTAATGCCGTGACCCCGCAATACAGTTCCTCATGTTGCAGTGACCCTAAATCAAAAAATAATTTTGGTGGCTACTTCAAAACTGTAATTTTGCTGCAGTTATGATTTGGAATGTAAATAGCTAATATGCGTTATGTATTCTCATTGCTACAAATGAAACATAATTTAAACATAGTGATTAATCACAAGAACAATATTTAATTATATGTTGAGAAATATTTATTACTAATTCCAATAAATAACATTTCATCATGGCATAGCATGGGTTTATTTTTTATGATTTTAAAATTTTATTTTAAAGAGTAAAAATAATAGAAACAATGATAGAAAAACAGTAACAAGCAAGAGTACATATAGTACAGAATTTCAGAACAAGAACCAAAATTTAACAGTGGATATATGACATATTTTCATCATGAAATCTGTTTAGATTAATAGATATAGGTATTTAAGATTGGTCAAATAATTAAACATTAACACTTTCAATAAACTTTAATTTATTTTATTAACTCTTCCAGATACATTTTGTATTTAAGTCACTCCTCTAAAAAAATTTTTTTTTTACAGGAGTTGAGGATGTAGAAAAGGTAAAGGTCCTGAGTTTGATTCCTGGTACCCCCCCAAATTTATTTAGTTAGTTAGTTAGTTATTAATCTTTTGAGTTATTATACTAAGGAGACTATATGATATTTGCATATGTAGGTCTGATTTATTTCACTTATGAGTATATGTTCAAGACATATCTACTTATATATGAACTCTTCTAGCTTATCATTCTTTATCACACAAAATCTTTATGTCCACATTTTTCATTCATGTACTCTACTAATGCTGTATATGCCCGACATTGCTGTATCATCGTCCCACAGAAATGAACAAGAATGGTGGCTTAGTTACTTTTCTCATTGCTGGGACAGAATACCTGACAACCACAAGTTAAAAGAGGAAATACCTCACAGGTTGTAAAGGCGTCAGTTCAAGGTCTGCAGGCTATAAGGAAGGGTGGCATGGCAGATGGTTCATTCCAGAGGAGAAAAAGTCCATGGCAGAGCAGGTAGGAGGCAGCAAGCAAGACTCCTTTGCCTTTTATTCCATCCATGCTATAAGCTTCCAGGTGGTTCACCGACACCCAGAGTGAGCCTTTCCAGGATCTACATCTAGAGCTATGCTCAACCAGTCAGTAGACTAAGTTCATACTGCACACTCTTAATCCCTAGATAGCATGGGTTTAAATATGTACTTTCCGATGGCTTTAGGCAACCCCTGTGCTTTGGTCGTTTGACTCCTGCCGGGGTTGCGACCTACAGGTTGAGAACCGCTGATCTGGAGGGTGAGGAAGGGACTGGCCCAATTATCTGTACCAAGCACAGAGCATCAAAGTCTTTCAACACTGAAGCTAGATTTTCAGTTCCTGCTCAGCAGGGCAAACCACAGAGACGTGCACTATGAGGTGGAGCTTGGGGAATCCAGACAGAGCATGGGCTTGGAAGAATGACAACAATGATTTGGGACAAAAGTGTAGGAGGACAGGGAGGAAACCACAAAAGATGGAGCTGCTCTCTGGCTGTTTCACATTTCTGTCTCTGTCAAGGACCAGTAAATATATAGGTGCTTATAGAAGAGCCTGCTTCTTATGCCACCACCACCTGTAAATGTCACTGCTGTGCATAAGAACAATACACACCACCACCCTTTATGCAGGAGAGGTTCAACTCTGCACTATAGTTTGGATTGGGAATGGTCTTCCAAAGACCTATGAATTCTAGGCACCAGAATATTTACGAGGAGTTAGGCTACTTGCTATATGTTACAGAAGGAGGGTAGAACCCACCCCTTCCTCTACCTTTTCTGGAACTAGTCATCCAATTAATTTGTACGTAGCTGAGTTAAATAGAAACATTATAGGCAGTCAGACAGGGCTAGGCCCTCATAGGAGCAAGGATGGAAGACAAGATCCTTTGCAACGTTGTTAGAGACAGATAGATACCTCTATGTGGGTCAGATGTCCAGGCAAAAGATCAAACAAATGTACACCTCTCCAAGGATAGACAACAGGCACTGATGTTCTAAATAGGTCTCTGTCACCTTGAGAAAGCCAAGAAGAGTCACTAATACAACCCCCTACAGAAAAAGCCCCTTGTCTGTATTGACGTCTGCTTGCTATATGTTAACTTCCCCATCTGACCCTGACTGAATCAATTATGCTTGCAATCGTATTGGTTGGCCATAGTTTCATTCCACCTTGAGCTTGTCTCATGTTGTGGTTTTGCCCCATAAGATTCCAGGAAAAAACCGAGATCTTTAGCAGCCCACTTGAGTCCACTTCTGTCCCCCTCTGGGAAAGAAGCTTTCTTTCTCCCTGTAAATAAATACTGATCTTAGCCTCCATTGTTCCTAAGACTCATTCTTTGATTTTGCAGAATACAGACTTGTCTGAGATATCTTTCAGCTTGTCACAATGAACACATCTACTCTGCCACAGGCTCCTGCTGAGATGTACTGCCCTGATGATGGACAAAACTTCCAAAAGGTGAGACAAAACAAAGCTTTGCTCATGTTAAATTTATCTACTACCTCTGGTATTTGTGATTGAAAGCTAACCCATCACATTTGAAAACTAATCTATGCTTTTGATACAGATTTTGAAAGGGCAGTGCCTTTCTATTTCTCCTGTGAATTATTCTACTAGAATCAATATGTTCTTGTGTTTTGAAATTGCCTTTCAGGTTTCTTGGTTTTGAGTTTTTGTACAAGGAATTGAACCCACAACCTTGTTTGTTTTCTATTTTAAATTCATTTGTTTCATAAAATAGTTCCTTTTAAACCATAGTCCATCCACAATAGAAATGAAAAGTGCGTGTACAGTGACATATCCTCTTTGCTTTGAATACTTTTACTATGATGGAACCACAGTCATGTGTAGTCATTGACACAGTCAATGAGAAGTTTAGAAGCTTAACTATGGAACTCAGCAGTTCCAAATCTTAGGATATATTGGGGCCCAGCAGGATGGCTCAGTGGTCTGAAGCACCTGATTAGGAAAGCTTAGGCAGCTGCAGGGACCGCGGTTCGATCCCCAGCACCACATGCTGCGCCAGCCCTGCCCACAGGGCAGGCCGAGCCGGCCATAAAAATAAATAAATGAACAAACAAAAGTTCTGAAACAAGAAAAATAAATAAATAAATAAATAATTTTTTAAAAATCTTGGGATATAGAGGGGACACACACACACACACACACACACCAGCAGGTATTGATGGATGCTGTAATGGTTGACTCGTTGTGTAAACTTGAGAAATGTACAAGTTTAACTAAGTGGCTCAGCAGAGGGCCAGGGTTCTCACTTTGTACACATCCCGAGCCTGGGCAGGGCAGGGAGATGAGGTGAGTGCCGCACCTGCCGAGGGCAGGCAGCCTGCTCACAGTGTGAAGAAGGAAAAGAGGCTCATCCCGCTTCTGCTCTTGTTGCCTGTTGCCTTCCACCACCGTAAAGGCTTGCCCCTCAGCCATGCAACCCTGCCTCAGAGCTGACTGCTTAGGGACTAAAACCTCCACAAGCTATGAGCTAGATAAGCCTTTCCTTCCTTAATTTTGGGCATTGGGCATTTTCTCTTGGCAGTGAGAGAAAAATAACTACCACACTGTCCAACCTCTTCTTCCACAGAGAAAGAACCTAAAGCAATCAGCAGGACCTCCCAAGGCCACACAGCGAGGCAGATGCTATGAGAGCAGGCCTGCTGGCTGAATAAGTGGAAATCACGCTCACTTCTACAGAAGCTACCCCATCACATCAGAACTGTTGGTGTTCTGAGCCTCAGTACAGAAGGACCTGGAATGATTTTAAAGGTTAACAAAAGACATGAGGTAGGTTCTCTAAAGGAAAAGACTTTGGTGTGGTTAAAGACTAATAAAGATACACATTGGGTTGAGATGATGACATAGCTCTCTAAAACAATAGCTTTTAAGTGCTACAGGAAAATATACAATGAGAATAGCTTTACCAATGATAAATGCCAAATGAATGGCAGAAGCCTATACATGAACTGAATAGCGTCAGGAGGTTCTCAGAACCAGCTATGATTCTGAAATTTGTTATGAGCAATTAATAAAAGAAAATTTATTTTGGAATATTTTATGAAAAAAGCCTTTACTTGTTTCTAAATATAGACAGTTGTATATTAATTAGTTCAGATAAAGCAAAATCATCATGGGGCTTCATTTTTATATTTTCTGTTAAAGCAATGAATCTTTAGTCTTAAAAGTACAAGCAAACATATTGCAAGGAAATGAGGCCCAGCTTTTGTCCATAATTTCATCCATTTATCCTAGAGATATTGGGCTCATAAAATATGTTAGGCACTTTGCAAAGATTTTTTTTTTTTTGTATAGGGAATTGATCTCAGGACCCTGTGCTTACCAGGCAGGCACTTATGCTGCAGAGCTAACTCCCCAGCCCACTTTGCAAAGAGTTAAAATTATAAAACGTAGCATAGAAGATAAAAGTATCCCAAACTGTAAATGTGAATCAAGCCAGATACCACCTGTTTCCTCAAGAAATTCATGTATTTAGTTCCAGAAGGCATCAGTTCAATTGTCACAATGTATAATTACATTCCCCAAGTGTAGAGAAGAAGTGTGAAGGATCATGGCAGCATGAGCTACGGAGCTTTGCCATAGAGGAGGAGAGGAGCACGGGGAAAAGAGGTTTGAAAGGGCTCCGTGGAGACGGGAGGTTGAGCAGAGAACAGAGGAGGAATGGGAATGCTGTTAACATAAAAGGAGGAGAAGAGCATGTCCGGTGGAGAGATACATCTGTGAGCACAAAAGCCTTGTTACAAGTTGAGCAAGACATGTACAAACACCGAAAGGCCAACTTGGCTAGGAGAGGGCGTGCAAAAGAATAGAAAGGGAGGATCACAGATGAGATGCTCTAAGCCAAGACTTTATATGTTCGTCCAGAAACAAACAGAGTGCCTTATGAAATTTTCATAGTGAGATTTATACCTCAGAAATAATGCCATGCTTACTAAAAGTAGACGTGGCACACCCCAGCTAGGGGGCTGGTCCATCGGTCCAGGTGAGAGGGGCGGAGCCTAGAACTGGCAAGAGAGAGTACATCTAACAGAAATGAGGAAACCTGAGAGCCTGTTTAGGAGACATAACATGGGGCAGGTTATAATGGGTGAGAAAAGGGAAGGAAGGAGTTGCTCCTGTAACTTCTCCCTGGCATTCTGGTTTCTAGGACTGGCCAGGTGGTGGCCTGCACCAAACCAAAGAACAAGGAGAATTACCTCAGTTGGAGTTAGCCATCAGGAGTCTAAGGACAGGCTAAATTACATGTGAGATATCCAGACAGAGATGGCAAGTTGGTAGCTGTATATATAATTTTAGCATTCGGATGCAAGATTTCAATCAGAGAGGAGAGTCTGAGAAAGCTTATGTGGACCCCAAGATATTAAATCATATATAAAAATATTAGGGTCCAGTGGAGGAACAGAACCGGTATAAAATATATGCCTAATTGTGTAAGGTATTTATTAGGTAGGTGTCCAGGGTCAGAAGAGAAGGAGTGAGTCCCCATGGCTGTCTGAGGCATCAGAAAAGAGAGAGTCCTAAATTGACTTCTGTGCCCTGGAGAACCGTAAGATCCAATAGCGGTGCAGGGACAGAGTTTAGGAACTCACGGCAGGGTCAATGGCTTGAGTCTGGGTCAGAAAATCAAAGGAGCTAATGCAAGGCTAAAGGATGGGAGGCAGAGTCTGCAGATGAGCAGCCAACAGAGCCTGCCCAGGGGGAGCAAAGAAAAAAAGGGACCTTGTTCTTCTTTCCCCTTTTATTCCATCCAAGATCCACTGTATTGGTTGGGGCTACCTGTATCTAAGTGTGGCCTGTGTGGCAATCATTCAGAAACACACAGAGCTTTACAAATCTGCTAGGTAGTTCTTGATTAACTCAAGTTAACACATCATAATTAACTATCATGTGCATGCATGCATGTGTACATGTGTCGCCTCGGTTTTGCCAACAAATGTTATGTATAATATAAATAATCTGTATATTATATTTATATATAACTACAAACATACACACCAACATATATGTTTATATTTATGATTTCCAACTTCTTAGGAATCCCAAGTAAAAGTGTGAAATACTAAAAGAACCAGAATAGCCAAATAATTTTGAAGGAAAAATGTGATTCTATCTACATATGCTTGGTGAGTTCACAATTCAAAGTGAGTATTTGCCCTGCAAGAGCATGCAAGTATTTCAGTACGCACACATTCCTCCCTGAATTACCAGGCTCTATTCCCCTGACTAGGTCATTAAATGTTTGGTCACTAAATGAAGAACTGTACACAGTACTCCATTACAGTATTCAGAACAAAGACATGATCAATGGAAACTCCAACTTGGTGGCTTTGCCTTTATTTGCATAACTGTACATGCATCAGTATAATGTACAACAGAACACGAAACCACAGTCCTTTACTGTATATAGCACAATCAGCAAAAGCTACAGCGCTGTGCTCTAGAAGAAGCCACCATACCACTGCACGGCCACACTCCCACGTGCTAGTCATGGCTCTCAGTGGTGGATCTTAAACCCAAACAATGCACCTACGTCTGAACAGTCACTAAATTGGTAGGTTGCAAACAAGGAATATCCACATAACACTCAAGGTAATTAAAGGCATCAAGAATGGATGAAATATAGGATCATATGTAGGTTTTTTAAAAAGAAAGTGGTAACTACTAAGCTGAAGTTTAGTCAAATGCATAATATCCCTTTTGCTTAAAAATTATTATTAAAATGTAGCAAATTTAGAGTTTAAGCTTTAGTGAGGCACATGACAAGTACATTCAAAATACTGTGATGGAAAACATGAAACAGACAATGATATTATTAGGTGGATTTATTCCGGACTCCAAAAAAGAGGTAGCTTCACATTCCCAGAGAGACAAGATAATGATCTCCATTACTCCATCCTGTCTTTTCCAGGATGTCACATTTTTTGGAATGATACATTTTTCATCACACCAGGAAGAGGGGAAGGTAAAGCCCAGAGATTCTGGTGAACAGTCTGGTGACCAGTGACCAGTCCCCCACAATGCCACACAAGTCCAGCAAAACTGAAGAACTGAAGAGGCAAAGGACAGATCATTCCCTAGAGTTGCTGGAGGAAGCAAAGCTATCCCAAAGATTTCATTTCCACTTAGTGATACTAATTTCATGCTCCAGTCCCCAGAACTGTGAGAAAATCAATTTTTATTATTTTAAACCCACAAGCCTCAGTCATTTGTTGTGCCAGCCATGGAAAACTAATATAGATTTCTGGTGTCAGAAATGAGATGTCGCTATACGGAACAGTTTAAGGTGAGGATGTACCTTTTTAAATTGGATGTCAAGGAATCTCTGAGTCATAAAGTAGCATGAAGAAAACGGTCCTTAAGAGATCTACTCACTCTCTAATCACCAAAACATACAGCTCCCACATCACACAGCAGCCCAGTGATCAGGTGACATCATTCTGTAGGATCAGGGTGGGTCCTAGATGTAATCACATGCACCCTCTTATATCAGAGACAGAGTTTGGGATTAGATGGATACAAAATGAAAACATGTATTCAGGGCAGGGAGGGTGAAATCCTCCTAATGCCTATGGCCACCAGAAGCAGAAGGAAGCCAAGAAGGGCCTTGCCCCAGGACCACCAGAGGGCGTCTAGCCCACCTACTTCTTGACTTCTTACTTCTGCTAACCAAAACTGTGAGAGGATGAATTTCTGTTGTTTTAAGCCAGCAAAGTTGTGCTCATTTCTGTTACAGCCACCGGTGGACCAGTTCTATCATGGTTCAAAGAGTGGATTTCTCTGTAACAAACACATAGAAATGCCTTGGTGGTTCTGGATTTGGATAATAGGCGCAAGCTGGGAAAATTGAGTTACACGATTTTTAAATGCCTCAGTTGCCTTGGACAGAAAATTGGAAGGAGATGAGCAGACTGCAGTGGAGAAAGGATTTGTCATCTTAGACAATATATTGTTTTATTTGGAGAAATGTGATTGCTAAATGTGATTCCAAAAAGGGCTGAAAATGAATAAGGAGCATATTATTGGAAATCAGAAAAAGGCTGACTCAGCCGGTCGTGGTGGCTCACACCTGTAGTCCCAACACTTGGGAGGCTGAGGCAGAAGGATTGGTGAGAGTTTGAGACCAACCTGGGCTAAAAAAGTGAGCTCAAAGCCAGCCTGAATTGCATAGGAAGACCCTATCTGAAAAAGAGAAGAAAGAAGAAAGAAAGAAAGAAAGAAAGAAAGAAAGAAAGAAAGAAAGAAAGAAAGAAAGAAAGAAAGAGAAAGAGGGGGGAGGGAGGAAGGAAGGAAGGAGGAAGGAAGGAAGGAAGGAAGGAAGGAAGGAAGGAAAGAAAGAAGAGATCTGGCCTGCACGCATGCTGGGTAAGGACCTTAGGTGCACCTCCATTTATCGGCTCCTCCTGCCTGAGCTCCAGTCCCGAGCCCTTCTGGCATCCTGTCTGGCAAACTGTCTGGCCCGCGCACCTGCCGAGTAAGGATCCTTGGCCCGTCTTCATTTTTCAGCTACTCCCACCCAAGTTTGAGTCCCGAACCCAAGCAGCATCCTGTCTGGCCTATGCGCCTACCAGACTCCTCAACTCCAGAGCTCCAACTCCACCCACAGTCCCAACCTCGCAAAAGCCAGCAACCCCAGCTCCAACACCCAGTGAGGCACAACTGGAGAAGAATTATCTTGGTGGACCCAGACCAAACTCACATAGGCGCCAACAACATAGCTTCACCAAAGTGCAGAGATCACTGCCATACAAATTGATAACAATAAGGAATAAGATGCCATCTCAGGGCCCCGCCCACCCAAATCAAATACAGGAGGCACTAGCATGGAAGAAAATGGGAATCCTGCAGCTGAAACCTCTAAATGTGAGGTAGACAGACAAGTACAGAAACGTGTACAATAACTCAGATCAGAGATAACATCTGAAATTAAAAAAAATACATGAGTTAATAGAATCTGAAGTGGAAAAACAATTGCAGAAACGTACAGAGGAAACCAGAACAGAAAAAAACCCCTAAAGTAAAAAAAGACATGTCTAAATTAAAGGATCTAAAGTAGGAGAACAAATGCAGAAATGTAAAAAGGAGAACAGAGCAGAAATAATCTCTGAACTAGAGAGAAAGAACTACTATAACAAAAGACTTAAATAATATTAAAAAATATTTATAAAAAAATTAGAGAACAGAAAAATGATGGAGTCCCTGATAGATCAATACAGGAAAGAAACAGATTGCATGAACAGTTTTTAAAAGTTATGCAAGAAAATAAAATCTCAATCACAAGCTGGCAAAACCATATAAACAAAAGTGAAGATAGACTTTCGGATCTTGAAAACACAGCTGCAGACAGTGATAAAGATAGAAAGAATTTCTTAAAAACAATTAAGATGCAGGTAAAAATAATTCAACATCTGCAAGATGTTGCAAAAATGAACAACGCTCGATTAACAGGAATAAATGAGAAAGGAGTCAATACAAATGATATAAAAAGAATATGGGAAGAAGTAATAGCAGAAAACGTCCCAAATATGAGAAAGCAATAGGAAACTGAGATAACTGAAGCATACAGAACTCCAAATAACATCAACCCAAATAAAAACCCATCAAGACATATAATAGTCAAGATTCCAGAAATCCAGCAAAAGAATAATATACTAAAAGCTGCTAGAGAAAAGAAACAAATCACATTTAAAGGAAAACCCATCAGAATAATGACAGATTTCTCTTCACAAACCATGAAGTCAAGAAGAGCATGGAGCAGAGTGTTTCAAGTCCTCCATGAAAATAAATTTCAGCCCAGACTACTATATCTGGCAAAACTCTCCTTCAAGTACAAGGGAGAAGTGAAATATTTCCACGACAAGGAACAATTAAAGAATTTCATGACATCAACATGAACACCACACAGTATACTAACAAATATTTTAGAAAGGGACCAAAATGACCTGAATTCAACAAATGAGAACAGAAAGATCGCAACAAATAAGATAACCAACTAAACATAGGAGAAAAAGTGGTAAACAGTAGTAAATAAAAGTCATGTCAATCATAAGTCAATACATTTCAATTATAACAACAAAGATGATGGGGTAACACTCATAAATATGTATACACCCAACAGGGGAGCAGCAAGTTATATAACACAAACCTTAATGGACATGAAAAATCTAATATCCAATATCATAATCTTAACAGGAGACCTTAACACCCAATTATCTGAAAAATATAGGTCAAGCAGACAAAAAATTAGCAAATGAGTAGCAGAACTGAACCAGAACTTGGAACAACTGGACTTAGTGGACATACATAGAGTACTCCACCTAACCACTTCAGAACACACATTTTTTTCAGCTTCACATGGAACATTTTCTAAAATAGACCACAAGCGAGGCGTGGTGGCGCATGCCTATAATCCCAGCACTCAGGAGGCTGAGGCAGGAGGATTGGTGACAGTTTGAGACCAACCTGGGCTACAAAACTGAGCTCAAGGCCAGCCTGAACTGTACAGTGAGACCCTGTCTCAAAAAGACAAAAAAATAATAATAATAAAATAAAATAGACCACATATTAGTCCACAGGTCATGTTTAAGTATATGCAAGAAAACAGAAATTATCCCATGCATACTATCTGACCACAGTGCAATCAAATTGGAAATCAATGAAAACAGAAACCACAAGAACCCCAGAAACACGTGGAAATTAAACAGCACTCTTCTCAGCAACCAGTGGATTATAAATGATATTAAACAAGAAATTACACAATATCTACAATTTAATTAAAGTTCAAACACAACTTACCAGACTTTATGGGATGTAAGGAAAGCTGTTCTTAGAGGAAAATTTATAGCTCCAAACTCACACATTGGAAAAACAGAACGGGAACAAATAAATACTCTCATGCAACAGCTAAATCGACTAGAAAAGGAAGAGCAAATGAAATCCGAAGCCCAACGGTGGGAGGAAATTATAAAGATTAGAGCAGAAATTAACTCAATTGAGACAAGGAAAACAATACAAAGAATTAATGAATCCAAAAGGTGGTTCTTTGAAAGATTAAATAAAATGGATAAGCCCCTAGCTAACCTCATCAAAAAGAAGAAAGGACACAAATTCAACCAATAAGGAATGAAAAGGGTGAAATAACTACAGACTCAGCAAAGATACAGAGGATCATAAATAGCTACTTTGACAATCTTTACTCTCACAGAATTGAAGACACAGAAGAAATGAACAGATTCCTAGAAAAGTACAAATTACCAAAACTGAGTCAAGAAAATATGAGAACTCTCAATAACCCTATAACAGCCAATGAAATATGAAATGTAATTAAAAAAAAAAAACTACCAACAAAGAAAAGTCTGGAACCTGACAGATTCACCACTGAATTCTACAAGAAATTCATAGAAGACATAATCCAATACACCTCAAACTCTTCAATGAAATTGAAAAGGATGCAATCTTTCAAAAATCATTCCTAGAGGCAAGTATTACACTGATACCAAAACCAGAGATAGAGGCAGCTAAAAAAGAAAACTATAGACCAATTTCTCTCATGCACATAGATGCAAAAATCCTCAATAAAATCCTCGCCACTAGAATACAACAAGTCATCAAGAAGATTATACACCACGACCAGGTAGGATTCATTCCAGGGATAGAAGGATGGTCCAATATACTCAAATCTATAAATGCAATACACTCTATCAATAGAGCCAAAATCAAAAATCATTTGATTGTCTCAATTGATGCAGCAAAGGCCTTTCACAAAGTCCAACACTCATTCATGTTCAAAGTCCTACAAAAAATTGGAATAGAGGGCCTCTACCTCAACCTGATAAAAGCCATCTATGACAATCCAACAGCTAACATAATTCTAAATGGGGAAAAACTGAAGTCTTATACTCTCAAATCTGGTACAAGACAAGGATGTCCCCTATCATCACTCCTATTAAATATAGTTCTGGAATCATTAGCTACAGCCATTAGACAAGAAAGAGAAATAAAAGGAATAACAATACGTAAAAAAGAAGTAAAACTTTCACTATTTGCAGATGACATGATAATCTACTTGGAAGACCCAAAGAACTCCACCAAGAAGCTACTAGAATTAATACACAAATCAGTAGCATAGCAGGCTACAAAGTCAACAAACAAAAGTCAATAGCATTCCTCTACACAAATAACAAACACACTGAGAGAGAAATTAGAGAAACACTACCTTTTACGATAGCACCAAAGAAAATAAAATACTTAATACTTAGGAATTAACCTAACTAAGGAAGTGAAAGAGCTTTTCAGTGAAAATTACAGTGCTCTGAAAAAAAAAAGAGATCCTAGAAGATTTCAGAAAATGGAAAGATATTCCCTGCTCCTGGATAGGAAGAACCAACATTGTGAAGATGACCATACTCCCTAAATTGTTATACAGATTTAATACAATTTTTATCAAAATACCATCAACATACTTCACAGACTTGGAGAAATCACTCCTAAAATTTATTTGGAACCAAAAAAGACCCAGAATTGCAAAGACAATTCTGGGCAACAAAAGTAAGGCAGGCAGCATTACAATTCCTAACCTAAAGTTATACTACAAAACTACAGTAATAAAATCAGCATGGTACTGGCAAAAAGTAGACCTGAGGATCAGTGGAATAGATTAGAAGATTCAGAAGCAAATACAAACACACTCAGCCACCTTATTTTTCACAAAGGGGCCAAGCACACTTACTGGAAGAAAGATAGCCTCTTTTAACAAATGGTGCTGGAAAAACTGGCTTTCTACATGCCAAAAACTAAAACCTGACCCTAGTCTATCACCATGCACTAAACTAAAGCCAAAATGGATTAAAGATCTAAATATTAAAAGAGAAACATTAAATCTCCTGGAAGAGAAAGTAGGAGAAAATCATGAAGACATCGGGGTAGGGAAAACATTCATGGACAAAAATCAAAATGAATGTTTAACACTTGAAAGCATCAACAAATGGGACCTCCTCTGGATAAGAAGTTGCTGCATGTCAAAATAAATTATCAACAGAGTGAAAAGACAAACCAGTAATTTCAAAAAGATTTTAACTAATAAGTATTCATACAAAGGTCTTCTACCTAGAATTTGCACAGCATGTGGTGCCGGGGATCGAACTGAGGTCCCTACAGCCGCCCAAGCTTTCCTAAGCAGGCACTTTAGACCACTGAACCATCCTGCCAGGCCCCTTTATAAAGAACTGAAAACCATTAGTACCCCAAAATTCAAAGACCCACTCCAGAAATGGGCATCTGAGATGAACACACACTTCTCAGAAAGAAATTAAGCAAGCCTATAAATACATGAAGAAATGCTCCACATTGCTACCCATCCATAAAATGCAAATTAAAACAACACTTAAATACCATCTCACCCCAGAAAGAATGGCTATCATAAAGAAATCAACCAGCAACAAATGCTGGAGAAGCTGTAGAGAAAAAGGAACCCTTCTCCACTGTTAGTGGGAATGCAGACTGGTGCAACCACTATGGAAAGATGTGCGGAGGCTCCTTAAAAAACGAGAACTGGAAATCCCATTCAATCCAGCTATCCCCCTATTGGGAATTTTCCCAGAAGAACTGAAAACATCATACCATAGTGATATCTGTGCACCTATGTTTGTAGCAGCCCAATTTGTAATAGTCAAATCCTGGAAACAACCAAAATACCTCTCATTTGAAGAATGGTTGAAAAAGATTCCATTTATACAATGGAATATTACTCAGCTATAAACAATGATAAACTGGAAGACTTCATATAAAAATGGATGTATATTGAACATATACTCATAAGTGAAAAAAACAAGACCTCCATTTGTAAATATTGTATAGTCTCCCTAGTATAAGAAATCCAAAGCAGAAATAAAAATGGAAAGGCATAACATAACTGAATGGAAATCAAAGATTTTTGAAGCAACACTAAAACTACGCTCGGAATGCATGTCATTCTGGACTTTTAGATGTGTACTGCTTCTAATGTAAGCTCTATACTGAGTTACTGCTATACTCTCTCTCAAGTAAATGGTTGGTTAACAAAAAATAAAAAGGGTGTTAATTGAGAATAAGAGACTAGGCAAAATGTCATAGGCTTGACAGGCTACAATTTTGTACATCCTTAGATTTCTAAATATCTGTGTAAAAATGTGTAATTGCTTTTATCACATTCTACAGAGATTTATTAGAATGTCAATGATTGAAGGAAAATACCAATGTCAGGCTAAGTCTAAGATGTTTGATATTCAGAAAGGCAGTGAGGTTGAGCTCAATTATCTATATTATAGAGTAATAGTATCGTGAAGCTTCCCTGCTGGAGGGTTGAGAATGTAAGTTAACAGACCAAAAATTGGAGAAAAAGAAGGGCTACAAAGATAGCCATCACTTTTGCTCTAGCCTTTCAAGGTCAGTGAGGGCTCAGGACATAAGTGAATCTGTGCTGTGACATCCTATAACTCAGTGATTTCCCAAATTTTCTGGTCAAAGAGATTATGGGACCTCAGAGGAAAGGGATAATTTAAGTGTAGTGTGCCTAGCGAGAGTCACCTGGGGAGAAAATATTCTCTCAGGTTTTCACAGAGAGCAAATTGGCCAAGTAATGGCCAGGACTCGTCCCGATGGCTGACTCTGACAATAGTTCTACAAAGCACTGTATATGGTTCCAAAGTTAATCCTGAAGAGATTTGACCTTGGAAAATACAAATGATCAAAGTTTTGTTAAACAGGTTTTGCTTTAACTTGCACTTGATCTCCCAGTGGAAAAGCTTAATTATGAGCCATAAAATGCAGAACTAGATTAGTATGATGAGCTTTAAGAGGATTAAATCAAAAGGCTTCGACATTGCCAGTTTCTCTAGTAACCCACTGCAATTATGAAACATTGGACTATGTATATAAACTACTCCCTCTTAATTCAAAGGAAAGAAAACTTCTCCTCCTCCTCCTCCTCCTCCTCCTCCTCCTCTTCCTCCTCCTCCTCCTTTTCCTTCTCCTCCTTCTCCTTCTCCTTCTCCTTCTCCTTCTCCTTCTCCTCCTTCTCCTTCTCCTTCTTCTTCTTCTTCTTCTTCTTCTTCTTCTTCTTCTTCTTCTTCTTCTTCTTCTTCTTCTTCTTCTTCTTTTTACTTTTCTTTTTTTCTCAACAAATATCAATTAGAAAATTTATCACGTTTACACCCTGTGCTCTGTATAACTTTTATGAGAACAATATGCAGTGTGTCAATTATTGTGAGTGTGCTAACATGTTTTGAAACTCTCATATTATTATCTTATTAAAAGTAATAAAAAGGAACTAGAAAAAAATATATTAAAAAAATCAATAAAAATATGTAAGTGGTAAAAAAGGAAAAGAGAAAGAAAGAAAGAAAGAAAGAAAGAAAGAAAGAAAGAAAGAAAGAAAGAGAAAAAGGCTGACTCACGTTAGAAATATGCATCAAATTGACTATAAGGTGTTTTACAGCTAACAAAAAGTAAGCCCTTTAAGTGACCAACTTGCACATTGAGGAGTTATAGAGGCAGATTGATTCAGTTTCTAGTTTTTTACAGGAAAATTCAAGAGGAAAGAGAGAAACTGATAAATGATTTTAGAAAAAAGAACCAGAACTTGACAACTGAAATTATTGAGGAAAAAAAATTGCTGTGAGGCCAACTTGAGCTATGTAAACTAGTTCAAAGCCAGACTTAAATACATAGTGAGACTCTTCTCAAAAAGAAAAAAGAAATTGTGTGTGTGTGTGTGTGTGTGTGTGTGTGTGTGTGTGTGTGTGTGCATGCGTGCACATGCCTAATGATGCAAACTTCAGAGGATGACTTGTTAGGAAGCATTCTATGGATTCTGGAAGGCAGACAGACCCTACATGCTGCAGGCAGGAAACACTCTGTTGCACTCTGTTGATCTCTCTCAACAAAAGGCAAGGTTATCCCAAGGGCATTGGCAGAACTGAGGGTTCAGAAGCCGGGACTGTAGTTCATTATAGTAATGGGTTATCAGCAGAGCTGGCAACCTCAGAAGCTATTGACTTCAGCCTTTTACAGGTCAACATATTAATTTGGCTTTACTTTTTATACTTTGTGGTTAAATTTTTCTGTTGGATGGTTAAGACCAAGACAAAGTATGACCATATAACTAATAATGTAACTCTGAACAACTACTATGAAGACAACAATATGCATGGTATTAATTATTGTGGCTGTCCTACTAACCTGTTTTGAAACTGTCTCATTGTTATTTCATTCTTATTAAAATTAATAAAATTTTAAAAAGTATTTGACCAAAGAAGAAGAAGAGGAAGAAGAAGAAGAAGAAGAAGAAGAAGAAGAAGAAGAAGAAGAAGAAGAAGAAGAAGAAGAAGAAGAAGAAGAAGAAGAAGAAGAAGAAGAAGAAGAAGAAGAAGAAGAAGAAGAAGAAGAAGAAGAAGAAGAAGAAGAAGAAGAAGAAGAAGA
>PVJA010007737.1:0-67219 GCA_004027025.1 Myocastor coypus
CCCCAGGCAGCGCCCCCGACTCTTGGGACCGCCCCCCCATCCCAGTGACTGTCAGCCCCGCCGAGAGGCGGCGCGCAGCCAGCGGCACCCTCACCCCCGCCCCAGTCAAGACCTAAAAAGGAGAAAGTGGTGCTCGGGCCCCCAGCCTCACTTCCGCAGATCAGCTAGCCTCCGCTCCTCTTTCCAGACCCGCTCATCCCCCTCCCCTACATTCTTCAGGTTCAGGATCCACAAGCCCTCCACTCGCTACCCCAAGACCCCTTCCCAGCCCCGCACTAACCTTCCCCCGACCCCCCCGCGCCCAGCGGGGGGGCCTCTTTTTCCTCCCCGAACACCAGCTTAAATTCCAGCTCCTCATCCTCGCAGCTTGCCGCCCCCATGGGTCCAGCCAGAGCCCACTAGTCACAGGCCGGGCGGGAGGGGGTGCGCAGGAGGCCGCCGTATCTTCCACCAGAGTGACTCCCTCCCTCCCTTTCTCTGAGACGCCCCCTCCTCCGTCGCTGTCGCCTCCCTCCGGACGCCCCCTCGTAATTATAGAAACTTTTCCAAACTTTTTTTCCCCCAAACTTCTTCAAAGTGGCCCCCCCTGCCTCTCTCTGATTGGCTGCCTGGGATGCCCCGGCCCCTCCTCCAAGGATGAGATGGGAAAACCACGCGCCCGTTATCCCCCCTCCTCCTTTTCTCCTGTCCCTCCCCCTCCAAAAAAAAAAAAAAACTGAATTGGGAAACGGTCCCTTCAACTGTGATATGACCCTAGTGATGCTTATTGGCCCGAGGTTGTGGCAATCATTTCCCGCAGGGAGCCCGGCCCCCACCCTACCTAGTCTCAATTTGGGGCTCCGAGTTGGAACTCCTTAAAGAGGCCACTTTCAGGGCCCCGTGCAAAGGGTCCACGGAAGACTTTTTGGCTTGTGTAGCCAGCATCAAGCTTGGAAGTACCATCTCTCTTCTCCATTTCTTCCAAGCCTTGGGGTCCAGCAGGCTCTGAGGTGCAGAGGTTTTTCCAGAGTGCTCTGAAGAGGAAAAGGCCATTCCTTCCCAGTCACTCGGTGAGGCCGCTCTGCGTGGGCCTTCTGCCTCCGAAATCAGCACCTCCAGCCCCGTCCCCTGAAGGGGAAGAACTTCTAACCAGTCTTCGACCCTCTCAGAGCCTCCTGAGCTTGAAGAACCATTTGGAGACACAGCCCTTGATGGGCGGAGGTCCAGGCCAGGCTTTGCCACCACCCTTGCTCCAGCCACCCAGAGGGGCCATTAATTTGCCTCCGCGGGAAGTCGGCTCCCTCCTCCTAGAGCCGTTAGTCTACCATGAATTTCTGATCTGAGTGCATCTCACTCCGACTCTCCAGAAAATCCTGTCCAGGCTTACTACGGGGCCCGGAGGCTCGAAATCTAGTGGGCCCCAGACTGGACACCTGTCACCTGGGCAGGGAAGAACCGAAGACCTGGACTGGAGTTTCCAGGAAGGACAGATGTGAAGGGGCCCAGGGAGTCACACCGGCGATTCAAGACTCAGACCAGAGGTTGGGGGTGCGGGGAAAGGTGATCGCCGCTCCCCTCCCCACGCAAACCAGCGGCTTACGACTTCTCCAGTCCCCAAATCCCTTGGACTCCGGGACGCGCCCCCACCAACGCCCCGAGCCCAGCACCCCAATAGTTAAGCCAGGGCCCTCGGGTCAGACGTTTACAAACACTCGGGAGCCAGGCGGGGACCGCGCCCGTTACTCTAATGAGAAACAGGCTCTGGGTGCAGGGAAGGGGGGGCTGGCCCGGAGGGGCGGAGGCGGCTCCCCTCCTTCCCCGCAGTCCTCCCCCGGGCCCGCCCAGGGGACCCCCCCCCCGACCCCAATGACGTGCGGAGCTGCCGCGGCTAGGAGCCCGGGACTGCGACTCAGGAGGGGCGGGGAGAGGATGTCCCGAGGCCGCGCGGCTGGGCTTGGTTTTTCTACTCCCACCCCCCAACTTTGGTTAGTCTCATATTACATTTCCCTTTCAGCCTCAGCTCAGAAATAAAGGAGAGACCTATGGGGAGGGCGCGCATGAAACAACCGGAGACTTTTCACCGGCCCGCACCTGGGGAGTGAGGGACGGAGGAAGAGGGAGGGAAGGAACGAGAAGGGCAAGGGGTGGAAACCCGGAGACCCACACCCGGGCCCTGCTCCCTACTCCTACCCCCTTTCCGCACCACCACCCCCCGCAGCACTAGCAGACGTGCACATTCTTTTCAAATGTCATATTTCCTTTGATCCTGGGCAGCGTTTCTCCATGTGTCTGGCTCAGCTCCTGCCCAGCCAGCCGCCTCCCCTCCCCCTTTCTGTTTTCCTGGAGAACCCTCCCTCTCCCGGCATCTGGAAAGCCCTGAGGGTTGGCGTCCGCCCTCCTTTCCCCGGCCTCTCTGGCCTCTCCTCCTAGTGACTCAATTTCCCCTCTGCGGTGTTGAGGGTTAGTGCGGAGGGAGGGTGTGGACGGCGGGGTGAGTTGTTTAGCTCAAATGTGGTACAAAGTTATGTTCAGCGCAAGCGTGGTACAAACGAGCCCGGAGACTTCCGAGCGCAGAACCTCCCCCACGAGCGGGAGGGGGTGTGGGAGGCATCCCCCAGAGGTGAAAACCCACCGTTTAGTCTGGGCCTCGCAAACGGATGGAACAAATGACTTCTGAAAAGTCCTGCCTGGCGTTGGAACCTTGGGCGGAGTGCGTGGGGTAGGTTCAGATTACCGTGCACTTACTTCTGCCCCCTGGCGATCACACAGACGCTGCCGCTTTCGCTCGGGGTAGTTCTGGGCCCCGAGGCCTGGGTCTTTGCTCCGCTGCCCCCTAGAGCGCGCACCTGAGCACAGTTTGCTGTCGCCTTGGCTCCTGGCCGGCTCTGTTAATGCTCTGTCACCTGGATGACAAGCACAATTCAATGGCTTTGGGAGTCAACATTATTTTTTCTTAATTACACAAGATACATCCACCTGGTAAACAATTCAAGCAGTTCAAAATAAGTAGCAAACTTCCATAGTTCACGCTTTTGTGTGCACTTACTAATGTATGCACATCCACACAAATTATGTTTCAGCGCCCCTGATATCATGCTACAAGAATTTTGCTTGGCTTGGGTTTGTCCCTTCACTTAATAAATGGCACATCGGGGGCTGGTGAGATGGTTCAGCAGTCTATAGCACCTGCTTAGGCAAGCTTAGGCAAACGCAGGGACCAGGGTTTGACTCCCAGCACCATGTGCTGCACCAGCACCGTCCCCCCAGGGCAGGCTGAGCTGGCCATAAGGTAAATAAAGTTTAAAAAAAAATAAAAATAAATGCCACATCTGTAAATGGCGATTAAAGTGCCCACCTTTTTGGTTAATAAGATAAAGTGACTTTCATAGCTCCATTCAGGCACAGATCTGGAGACAAGTCTCCTAGTGCTAATTTACTATATCACATTTGACACAGCATTTTGTCCTGGACTTGGCTTAACCAAACGCAGATCCTGAGACGAGACCCAGATGCAAGTAGTTTATAGTAGGAAGCAATCACAAGGAACAGAACAAGAGGAATGAAAATAGTGTAATTGGAAAAGGCAAAAAGCCCACCAAAGGTATGGCATTGAACTGTTTGCCACTCTGAACAACTGAAACATTATCCCACTTGGGACCTTGTACGGGCCATTGGAATGTGAAGAGAGCCAGAAGACAAGTGTTCACCCCCCACCCAAGTCAAAAACTGTCCTGTGACTGTGAATTCCCTCCCATTCCAGATTTACACAAGTGTCTGGTGATAGATGTCCCACAAAGCGCTCAGGCAGAAGGCTTAAAAGCCAGGAACTGTAGCTGGGATCTAGCACCCTCAAGTGACAGATTCAAATAGGTGCTTGCTTAGCAATAGCTAGAGCAAAATGATGATGAGAAGCATGTATCCTATACAAGTTCACTTATTCAAATGAAAAATTTATATTCAAGAACCTATATTTCCAGAGGCAATTCTAGGAACCAGGTCCATATAAGCCAAACCCCCACAATTTGCCAGTTTTTATCAGGCTGGGAATATAGCTCACTCTTGCCATCTTCTTCTTTACCCCCATAACTAGAGACTCATGAATTATCCTTCTTACCATTTCCTCATTACTAGCCCAGCTTAGACCCTGATTTTTCTGACTTAGGTGCTCAATAGCCTAACACCGGTGGCATACCTTACTGATTTGACAACTGGACCATATCATTTTCAAAGCCCTCTTGTCTATAAGAAAAAATATTTTCAGTTTTATTTATGATCTGAAACATAATAATAATGACTGTAAGAGAAATGTAAAGTATGAAACGTTTATTGACCTAATATGTAAAATATCAGATAAATAAATATGGAAAAGTGAAGGATTGACCATTACAATTACATTAATATAGTTTTTGTTTAGAAGAGAAAACATGGAGGTTCATCCTAGTCTACCACAAAGCTAAATAATAACATTACAATTCCTGTCTTTTTTAGAAACTCATCAGTGACTTTCAAAATTCATCTTCATATGTATATCTTAAATAGACTATATAGACAGATTTATTATTCTATCTCACTCCTAATTGGTCAAAGAAAAATTTTAAATCATTTTAATTTTATTAAGATATCATTACATAACCTCTACACAAGACTAATCCCTTGACCTATTCCCTAAAGCCTGTCTTTACCCACTACTCTCAGTCTGCACTTCCACTCTGTACTACTCTCTCTCCTTCACAGCCTCAAGTTATCCCTCCTAATAAAAGAAAAAGGGAAAACATCCCTTCATTATCAATCTTGTCAATAGCAGCCCATGCTCTCCACTTTTTAAAAAAATGTATTTGATTGTTACAGGGTCTTACAACACAGACTTAGTAATTCTCCTCTTTTCAGCCTCCTCAGCACTGGGATTACAGGCCTATGCCAGTAGGCCCGCCCTGACTGTCTGTGCCCAGCTCAGCCAGCCCTGGGGTGGGGCTGGCGATTAAACTGCAGTTCCTGGGCTTGCCTAAGCTTGCCTAAGCAGGTGCTTTAGTCCGCTGAGTTATCTCACTGGCCCTTATGCTCTGCACTTCTACCTCCTCAGATCTACTCATTCGTTAACCCAAAACATAAAACTCCTTTTTTAACATCATAAAAGTCCTCTTTACTACAAAATTCCTCTGAATATGTGAGTTCTTGCTCTGTTTTTCATCTCTAGAAGATGTCCCTGAAACACATCAATTTCTGAGTTCAGCTATGATGGACAGTTTTTCACCTTCATGGTCAGAATGCTACCCGCATTTTCACATTCTGCTCTAGGTCTGCACTGAGAGAAACAGCACCAACTGTACATGTAGATAGAGCAAGATTTGTTAGAAGACATTGGCTCACATGTTTATGGATACTGACAAGTACAGCATCTACACTTGTGGGTCCACAGGTTCGAGACTCAAGACAGCCAGAAGTGTATTGCGGCTAATAGCTGGAGAATTTCTTCTTCCTGGAGGAGATTGGTCTTGTTTGTTCTATTTGAGCCTTTAACTGATTGGATGAGGGCTGCCTACATTATCCAGGGCAGTCTGCCTTATTTAAATTTCACTGAAACATGCCCCCAAGTTGACACATAAAGTTAACCATCACAATGTTCTTTTCCATGTAATAGGAACTTACTCATTGCATCCTCTCAGATACAAACACAGCCAGAAGTGCAAGACAGCTAGTGCCTGCAGGTGAAATCCTCAGCCAATGAGTTCATATATTTGTGGATGAATGTGCCAACTTCCTATATTTTTTGTGAACAGCAGTAGTTGAAGTTTCTGCTATAATGGGGCCACCATCACCTATTGCATCAACCTAAGAAGATATCTTTGGGGCCGGCCAAATAGTTCAAATTAAAGCACCTGCCAGCAGGCGCAGAGGCTGAGGTTTCCATCCCTGGGCCTGGTGGAGCACGCTACTGGCAATTGAAACTGGGCATAGCGTCCTGCACCTGTAATTCTAGTTCTTGGGAGGCTATAAACAGGCAGATCACTTGAGTCCCATCTAGTAGTGAGACCCTCAATACCCTGTAGGCCATTCCCTAGAATACAAAAAAAAAAAAAAAAAAAAAATTTGAATCATGTTTTCTTCCTTCTCTGTCTCCTCTGTCAGTTCTCTCACTCTTACTTTGTGGGGTCCCCTTATAAACACCATCTGCACTTCCATCCATATTCAGGCATTTTTTTCTGGAGAAACCTTCCATGTAGCCATTAACCCTGATGATTTCTCTCCTGATTCTCCCAAGTTTCTCGCCAGTTTCTTTTCTGTTGGCCCAGCCTTGGAGACACAAGGTTCTCTGTCCTCTCCCTTCTTCTCTTCCCCCTCCCAGGCCCTGGCCCACGCTGTTCACTTCAGCTTCACTCTTGCTGCCCAGTTCTCACATCTCCTCCTGCCTGTTGCACACCCGTTGGGGCTACAGCATATGACTTCCTCCCAGTATGTTTATGTCCATACAGAGCCTATTCCCATGTGGGTTGCATCCCTTCTGTGTCCTGTATCTCAGTTCATGGCACCCCTATTCTCTCAACTTCCCAAAATAGCAGGCACAAAGATTCTCTCTCTCTTGACCACCTCTCTCCTTGACTTTTCTATTAATATTTTAGGAAGATCTCTAGACTGGGTTTACTCTCCCCATCCCTGCTGGTACTAACTCAGTTCATACTGTCACCATTTCTCATTTGAGTGGCTCCAGCTGTGGTCCCTGGTCTTCCCTTCCTTTCATTTCCCCATCCCAGGCACCCTCCTAGCACCTGGGATTGGTCTTCCTGAATCACAGATCATTTTGCAGCACAGGTCAAGCCATTTCCAAGTTTTCAATGTTACAAAAAGGAAAGCTCTTTCAGCCTTCAGCAGAGAACTCCAGAAGGCTTGTCCTCAGCTGGGAACAGTAGTCGCTGAGGCACCCTTGCAGCTCTCAGGGACTATTTTTCCACTCCAAGGCTGCAGAGATGTAGGGAACCCTCTTCCACTGAAGACTGAGCTTAAGCTACATAAATTCTCCCTTGGTACTTCTCTTACCAAGGGTGAGGGACAACACTATTTTCAAATTGGGCTTCCTTAAAAACTAAGAAAAAGGTTTAAAGAAAATCCATGAATTATACATACATAACACACACGGGCTTGTATACATCGGCATGCACACGCCATAAGTGGAAGTATCTGAACTTTTAAAATGAATATTTTTTTTTCTTCTGTACTGGGGATTGAACTCAGAACCCTGCGCTTGCCAGGCAAGCACTTATTCTACTGAGATATCTCCCCAGGACCAAATAAATCTATTTTAAAGTAACTCAACAAATATAAATGCAAAGATCTAGACTCTTAAGCTTCAAGTAAAACATAATATGAAAGCACTGTAACCTTGGGTTTTTGCAAAATGCTCTTATAAACATCATCAAATGCATGATTCAAGAATGAAAATTAACAACTATAATTTCATTGGAAGTAATTTCAATAAACAGTTAAATGTCCAAATATAAACTATAAATAGGAAGTAAATACTTTTAAATGAGGTATCTCAAAGAGGGCTCGTATTTTTTTTTTTTTTTAAGGTTGTGTGCACTTGTTTGTTTTGGGTCTTTTGTCATTTTATTGATTTTTTTGGTGGAACTGTTTTTTACAGGAGGTTTTATTCTTTTTTTTTTTTTTTTTTTTTTTTTTTTTTTTTTTTTTTTTTTTTTTTGTGCGTGTGTGTGTGCGTGTGTGTCGAGGACTGAACTCAGGGCTTCCAGCTCACTAGGCAAGCATTCTATCGCTGAGCCAAATCCCCAGCCCCAAGGGCTTGTATTTAGAAAGCATAAAAAGTTCTGAAGAATCATTAAGAAGCCGGGCGTGGTGGCGCACGCCTGTAATCCCAGCACTCGGGAGGCTGAGGCAGGAGGATTAGTGAGAGTTCGAGACCAGCCTGGGCTACAAAAGTGAGCTCAAGGCCAGCCTCAACTGCATAGCGAGACCCTGTCTCAAAAAGACAAAAAAAAAAAAAAAAAAAAAGAACTGAAGAATCATTAAGGCAACTAACAATCCAATAAAATATGAGCAAAGTTTTTGAAGAGTACTTCACCTAGGAGGATACAGAGATATCAAATAAGCACATAAATTGTTGCTCCCAGTTAGAAGAGCTAACATTAAAAGGCCTGGAACAATAGCAAATGTTGACAAGAATATGGAAAAACTAGAATTCTCATACATTCCTAGTACTGATGTAAAATAGCATGACATTCTGGAAAAACCACTGGACAATTTCTAGAAAGGTAAAAATATATACCTGCCATATGATTGTGTCATTTCTGTCCAAGATATACACGCAAGATTGAAAGACTTGGGTAAATATGCATAAAAGACCTGTCCATGAGGATAGTATTTGTAATAGTCAAAGATTATTATCCAAGAACAAAAGAATGGGAAAAGGAAAATGTGGCACATTATATCTGTGTGATAGACTACTACTCAGCAACAAAAGAGAATGACCTATTGGAGGGCTGGCCAAATAGCTCAGTGGATTAAAGCAGGTGCAGGGACCCAGGGTTCAATCCCTTGGCCTGTCATGCTGGCCCCACCCCCAGGGCACACTGAGACAGAAATCAAGACTGGTGTGGTGACATGAGCCTGTAATCAAAGCTCTTGGGAGTCTGTAAACAGGTAGATCACTACGAGTCTGATCTAGTAGTGAGACCCTGAATACCCAGTAGACCTTTCCCAAAAATATTTTTAAAAAGCAAAGAAAAAAGACTTATCTATTGGTGCATACAATGGCATACATAAATCTCAGAATAATCACAGGGCATGAAAGAGGTTAAGACAAAAAAGAATACAAACTATGCAATTCCACATATAAGAAATGGGAAATACAAACCAATCCAAAGTTAGAGAAACCAAATTGTGTTTGCTGAGAAAGAAGGAATACCACAGAAAATTGGAAAGGAAGAGTTAAAAAAAGAGCCAAGGAAACCATGGAACTGATAAGTGTGTTTAACTGTTGGCCTTTTTATGTGTATACATAAATGTCCAAACTAGTCAGATCCTACATCTTAAATATATACAACTCACTGAGTATCAGCTCTATAGAGAGCCCTTTCTATTCCTTGTCATGACCAGGATAGTTTACATTTGTAATCCCATGAAAAGTTATTGGAATTCCAGTGAGTTAATTCCAATCTCCCACTTTCAGTGCAACCCATGCCCCAGAATAAAGACACCAAGTCATATTTATAGTTGTGGGGAGCCAAGGGGAACTAAGTCCAGCCCCGAAGATGGCTACCTGGAACAAAGGCCTTAATCCAGAGCCAAACGTAGCTTTTATTAATTTGTGAAGAAAGGAATGGCTAGAGAATTAGAGGTTATGAGAAGGACCAGAAGTAGGTAAGTGCTATGAGTGGGGCTAGGTAGGAAGCCTGCGTTTACCCCTGAAATATGCAGAAAGAGTAATCTCCATTACACAATTGAGATAGCATCTAATGTTTTAGGGTCAGTGCTTCAACTCTGATGTGTAATCTTTCAAGCCCCAGAAAGCCATAGGCTTGCTTGATCCAGCTGACAGCACAGCATGGAGCATTGGCTCTTCATCACACTTTGTCCAGGCTCACACAAGGAGACAACGTGGGCTCTAGGGAAACACTGCCTGCCTGTCTTCAAAGACTACCATCAGCACCTTGGCTGGACTGATATTCATTGCTTAAAGTCAGTTGAAAGAATAAGGAATGTCCTAGCCAGCTCTGTACATGTCAATATGTGGAAATAGGACCAGGCTCAGCCAAAATGAAGACAATTGCTTCCCCTTCAAGTAGAGTTGCCCAGGTGTCCTCCACAAACTCTACTTCAACACAGCTGTTAAACTGTTTAATTTTTAAAAATTAATGGTCTTGAGGCTGGGGAGATAGCTCTGTGGCACAAGTACCTGCCTGGCAAGTGCAAGGTCATGAGTTCAAACCCCGATCTTGGCAAAAAAAAAAAATTAATAATCTTGCCTAGAGCCTATAATCCCAGCACATGGAAGGCTGAAGTAGGACCAATGTCATGAGTTTGAGACAAGCCTGAACTACATAGTGAGCTTAAGGACAGCCTAAGTTAAGAGTAAGACCCTGTCAAAAACAAAACAAAATTAATAGTTTCACTTAATAGGAAGTCCCTCTTCAGGTTGTATGAAAGGACCTTATTCAGAAAAGGAATGTTAAAAAAGAAAAAGAAAAGAAAAGAAAAGGAATGTACCTGAAAAAGCATAGGTCTGGGTTTAAAACCCTCATCTACCACAAAATCTTTGTAGGAGCCTTCAGCTAGTTACTTAACCTCACAGCCTCCTCAGTTTCTTCATCCATAAAATCGGTCTAATAATATATTGTCTTACAAGTTTTTTGATAAAATTGGAATGAATGACATGACAGATGAAAGCTTCTAGCACATTCTAGATCTCATCTGTGAGGTAATTAGATTCCTTTTCCCTTTCTTTCCCCTCCTTTCCTCTTTCTCTGCAAATAGAGACCCTGGTCACAAAGGCATTCAGAAGTGAAAACAATAAAGAGGAAACAGAACAGAGGGTGTGTTTTGGATTGTGTTCCTCTATAAACAGTGCCAGAGACCTGGATGTAGTTAAGACTTCCTGGTGGGTGGTACAGGGGATCCGGAGGCAGGGAACAGAAATTGACGTCAGGAAAGGATAAGATGCCAGCAAGGAGATGCACCATGTGCCAGTTAGTGATGGAGAGCTCAGTCCAGCTAGCAACCCTCTGAAGAACTGTGGAGGAAACCTGAAAAGTAGTAGGAGGCCAGTGCCCAGTACCAGCTGCAGGCTACCCTTGAGAACTGCCTCTTCTCTCTTCTCCCCGCGCTTTCTTCGCTTTCTTCGGCCGGGGGTGGCACCGGCAAGGTCAGAGGACTGCCTACCACTGCAGGCTGCAGCACAAATCAGAGGCCACCTTTAGGCTTGTGGCTCAGGGCCCCAGGATCTGCTGCCTCAGGCCCAGAGCCCATCTGTGGGTCTGCAATGTTATAAACCCTGGAGTGTACCTTTGTGCCAGGCAGGCAAATATCAAGAATTTTTCAACAGAGACCCTGAAACTACACGCAGAGGCACACTGACTTCCACAGCTGTCTTGGGACAGGGATCTCAGAAGGAAAGGACGAGGCTGGGAACCAATCAGAAGAAAGAGTTAGTCATTTCACTGAGAAAAGTAGTTATATTCTCTGATCTACAAATAAACTGTGCCTTAGAAATGTTCCTCACACTGTAGGTTCGCGTACCATGCCCCTGGAAATATGCTGTTTTTCTTTTATGCCTTATTTCATTTCACCCTAACAAATATCCAATCCAGGTAAGCACTATAAGTAATCAAAACTCCGAGATTGCATAACTTGCTAATAATCAGTCAGACATTGACAGAAACAAGTCCAACTCCAGGCAGACCTTGTACCCTTGACTATAGGCAACTCAACTCTGTTTTTATTGTTCTTGTTTATTTGTTTTGTTTTGTTTCTTTTTGTCCTTTTGAGACAGGGTCTTGCTATGCAGTTAAGGCTGGTCTTCTTTTTTTCCAGAACCAGGGGGTTGAACTCAGGTCCTTGTGCTTGCCAGGGAAATGCTTATTTTACTGAGCTATCTCCCCAGCTCCAAGGCTGGTCTTGAGCTCACTTTTGTAGCCCAGGCTGGTCTCGAACTCACACTGATCCTCCTGCCTCAGCCTCCCAAGCGCTGGGATTACAAGCATGCGCCACCACGCCTAGCTGTTTTGTTTTGTTTAAAAAGCACATCCAATGGGGAATCCACTTGAAGCAGTGGCCAGCCCCACCAGGATGACAGCAGCCAAGAACAGTGTGGAAATTAGATCCTCAACACTAGCTAGATACACTTAAACAAAGAGGACTCTACACCAGCACTATGGGGCACAGGAATGCAAGTGAGTATATTTATGGACACTACCTATTAGGGCTGCTCAAAATCCTTTTAGTCCTTTCATGCAACTACAAAATTAAAAAAAATAATTCTCTTTCCAGCTGCCCCTTCCTTGAGGGTACACACAGGTGACTTAAATGGGATTCTCTGGGTTGCAGCTCTGAAGTGTGTGCTCTGTGAATAAACATAAAGCATAGGGTTTCATTTTCCAGAAGAGGAATGCAGTGGTAAACCAGAGGCTGCATGGTTCTTTGCAAATTCGTTAGCCTCTGCTTTTCCACAGAAAAACAAGCAAAAAGAGGCCTTTGACCTGACTGGAACCCCACAGGAGAACAGCATGACCTGGCCACTGGAAGGGTCTTACTAAAAGAGAGAACCCAAGCAGAAGGAACAGCACAATGGCACAAGCTGGAAGCCTATATGAAAGTAGAGAAACTTGATGATTCACAGCCAGCTTCTGTGTTATTTCCCAATGTATTTGGATAAAGTACTTAAGCTGTCAGTGCTTCAGTTTCCTTATTTATGAAAACATAATAAAAGCAGTACCTATACCCTTAAGGTTGATGTAAAATGAAATAAGCTCACTGGGCACATGGTAAGCGTTACAGGAGTATTGGCTGTGATCTTAGGGCAGCTGTGGGAGAGCTGAATCCTAGGACCAAAAAGTCCTCCTAACCATGGGACCTTAAAACCTCCCTTCCCACATCCTGGCAGATGTTGGAGCTAGGCATGAGTTGGAGCAGAGGACAGTGGGCTGTAGGGGAGCTGGTTGTGGGTTCCTGGAAGGTAAAGACTCCACCAGGAGCACTCCTGATGGCCAGCTACAGTTAGATTGGCTGTGCCACAGCATGTGTACAGGAAACTCTAGGCCCAAGAGACAAACTTTAGACTTCCTTCTGCCCTGCCTGGGGCAGGGTGGGACTGTAGGAGAACCTATGGGGAAAAGAAATATGTCAGTCACTCTGTAGGGGACATGACCTAGGAAGGGAAATCTGTGCCTTGACCTAAAGTGACCCCTCTATAGCTTCTGTCCCCTCCCATACGCAAGAGAAGCCCAGCTCCAGAATCACTGTATTTGTTGGCTCACAACTTGTAAAAGTCTCTCGTAGCTTCGAGCCTGATATCCTGAAAGCTGTGGTAAATAGGAGGCAGGGGAAGGGCACCCTGCAGAGACACTCAGAGAAGCCTTTGCCATCCTGCCACTGAGTCCAGGGACCCAGTGACAGGGCTGGAAACGAGATTGACAGATGGTGGGAGTGAACAACCCTGGGAAGGCAGTGTGGGGTCTGGCTGCTGGCTGACAGGCAAGACCCCTCTCTCAGACTCACCAGAGTGTCTACCTCCCTGGTGCCTTCCGAGAACTTGAAGAACCCTGACTTTGTAAGTGAAGGTGGGTTTGGCACAGCATAGGAAGTGGGACTGAGATGCAGTTGTCAAGATCATGAATTCGTGAGTGTCCCTCCTGCGGGGGCCCAGGTTTGGCCCAGGGGGTGGAATTGCTGAACTTGCTGCCCAAATGGGAAGGATAGATTTTCCATAAAACAGGCATGATGACATGTGTAAATATCGTACAGTCTCCCCAATTTAAGAACTCTAATTTTTTTTTCTTTCCTTACCAATATCAATTGGAAGGTGTGTCATGTCCACACCCTGTGCTCTGTATAACTATTGTGAGGACAATATGCAGTGTGTCAACTGTTTTAAAAAAAAGTAATATTTATTGAAAGTGTTAATGTTTAATTGTTTGATCAATCTTATATACCTTTATCTATTAATCTGAATTGATTTGATGATGAAAATACGTAATATAACCATTCTTAAGGGGCCCGACGGGATGGCTCAGTGGTCTAAAGCGCCTGCTTGGGGAAGCTTAGGCGGCTTTAGATACCACGGTTTGATCCCCGGCACCACATGCTGCACCAGCCCTGCCCTCTCAGGGTGGGTTGAGCCAGCCATAAAAATTAGTGAATAAATAAAACAAAGGTTCGGAAACAAGAAAAAATAAATAAATAAATAAGTTTTTAAAAAATTTGTTAAATTTAAAATAAATAAATAAATAAATAAGTTTAAAAAAAAAAAAAACAGGCATGATGTCACTCCCTCTTTAGAGGAGGTATCCAGGGAGTTGAAAACCATCACAAGTCTGAATTACCAGTATGTGTTAAATCTGCTAGGAGAGACCAAGAACCTGCAGTGGATGGTATGTCCGGGACAGCTCTGGTGACACAACTTATGGAGAATGGCTCCCTATCCAGGCTGCTACAGGGGGATTGCCCTAGGTCCTGGCCCTTCCTTTGCTGCCTACTGCAAGAAGTGATGCTTAGAATGAATTATCTTCACAATCCGTCCCAATAGCACTGGGACCTCAAGCCCTCCAGTGTCTTGCTAGATACAAGCCTGCACACCAAGGTCAGTCCAGCCATACCCAGCCCACCCTTGGGAGAATTCCCCATTACTACTCCCACCCTCTGGGCTGCCCCAGCTCCTCCCACTGGCTGGAGGGCCTGGAGTAGCCCTGGCTATTTAATAGCCATGGCAGCCAATTTATCCCAGGAGACTCGGGCCTGTCAGGAAGGAAGCTGTCCATTTACCCCATGACCCAGATCCACCCACAGGAGGCTTGCATCTCCCACTCAAGCCCCTACTGATTCTACCTTCCCTCACTCCCTTTATAAAACTGGCACCTTTTGCAAGAAGGGAAGGGAGGATTGTAGAGGCTGTCTGGCCCACTACATTCTATTTCTCCTCCTTCCCTTCTTTTGCAGTTGGCAGATCTTGGCCTTTTCACATTTCAGGGACCATCACACTCAAGAACAGGGTGTGACGCTCAGCAGCCAGGGGGTACCCTGGCTTACTTGGCCCCAAAATTATTGTTTGATATAAACAAGAAGGCTTCTAAGGCCAGTGATGTCTACAGGTAAGGTGCCTGCCCCAAATATACATCCCAGATTTCTACACCTCACTGGAGGCTCTTTTAGAGAATGGTATATGAGAAAGGAGTCTTGCCAGTGGCTGGCCACATATCCACCTGTATCCCCTACAGCTTCAGGATCTTCGTGTGGGCATTGTTAGTAGGAAGAGAACTTGAAGGTAAAACTGAGCTGACTTTGGGGTCGTTGACCTGAGGTGGTCTCCTCCTGAAACTCTTGAATCCTTCCTTTGCCAGCTTAGCTATTCACGGGGCCTAGTATCCCTCATACCCTGAGTGCCTTTTCTGTCACCTTCACACCCCACGCTAGTGGTGGCATAGACACCACTGATGCATGACAAAATAGCTAAGAAGCAGATCCGGCCCCCAATGACTGAGCTGCCTCTGTCCAGCCCTGAGAGTCCAGGCTTAGAAGAACTGAAAAAGCTAATGCAGAACAGCTGGAGCCATGAGCCTGGTGACAGGGCCCTTCTTCCCAGGTGAGCCAGCCACTTCACCGGCAGCTGGAGGAGGCTTGGGGCTGTGAACACGGGGCTTTTCCCAAGAAAGGGTGTTCTGCCCACCTGCAACCTAATCTACTATCTTTCAGAATGCCAGGAAACAACCAAAAGGCCTGTATGGGAGCACATTGCAACGTTCATCCCGGGGGTGAGCGACCAATTCCACCTGTCGCTTAACATCTGGCTGGGGCTGGTGCACATGGCTCCTATGGCCATCCAGTGACTCCTTTCTGAGCCCTGCTATGTATGCCCTCACCTTTATCCTTGCCCTGCCCACCCCATCGCTGAGTTACCAGGTATATTTACTCTGACTCTTCCAACCCAGGCCCCACAAGCTCCTTCTGTCTCTGCAGGTGACAAAATTTCTGTCTGAGCACAGGAACAGCAACAGGAGGTTGTCTGCCCCCAAGCCAAGGCGGGAAACAAATGGACAGGGGAGCCACCAGAAGCCAGTCCTCATGGACTGAGTCCATGTTTTCTGAGTCTGAACTGCCTGAAGCTGAAGCAGTCGCCCATCCTAGTTCCTCCTTGCCAAGACAAAGAAGGCACAGGGAAGGCAGGCTCAGCATGCCAGGAGAGCGAGGACCTCTTCCTATTCAATGGGCCAAAATCTCCAAACTCCAGAGACCTCATTTTCAGAAATCAAATAGACAGGCCCATTTTGACTGAAACTCTAAGTCCTGGACCCCAGCAGAATCAAGTGAGACATTGACTTCCTATGGGATGATCTAGGATTATGGAAACTCTGTCCCCTGACCTTGGGGCTGATGCTGACATATGCAGCAGAGGAACTTGACTCCTGCACAGGAGGCCTGGCAGCTGTGTCATTTGTAGGGAGCTAAAGGACAGAACACAAACACATCTTCCAGGACTCCAGAGCCAAATCCACCAACAGATAAGTACACATTCCCCACCAAATTCCCTTCCCCTATTAAACTTATTGCCTCAGGGTATGTGGGGGGAAGCACAATTTTCTCACTTCACAAATGAAGAAACTGACATCCCCTGGGAGAGGATGCTGTTGAGGGGATTACAGCAAATCATGAATTTGCCCTTGGGTGCTCTGCCTGCCCCCAGCACCAGATCTATGAGCCCCTCTGTTCTGTCACTGCTGTGGTGGTCCAAAATGTCTCTCAGCACAAAGCCGCAAATATCAGCTGCTATTTTCCTGAGCTGGAAAGCCAGCTGTGGATGGGCAGCCTGAAGGGTAAGGCTCAGGAAATAGCACGGGCAGGCAAGTTCCCTTCTTGCTTTTCCCCCGGTGAACACGAGGTGCCGCTGCTCTCTTCCCCAGTGAACCTGCTAATAGCGTCTAAAGCCTCTCACCACCACCATTCTTTTTCTTAAAGTACTGGGTATAAACAAGAGCAGTTATGTGCAGTTGGAAACATGACATTATACCCGACAGCCACCTTGCCTAAGCAGCACTCAGTACCCTTTAGCATGGGTAGGAGGGGGAAACACCTCAGAAGTAGGTTTGAAAGAAGGCCTGCCAGAACCATAAATGGGGAATGGGCTACATGGGAGTCCTAGGCTGCCTGTAGAACTTGCAACAGCCAGCGGTACCTCCTGCAGCCCTCTGCTTTCTTCAAGTGTGGTCCCACCTATGTCCAAACAGACTTTGTGGTCTGCCCCTCCTGCTGCCAAGTCAATAAACACGTCTGAAAGTTAGTGGAAGGCAAATGAGGGAGTCTGGGGCCTGGGAGGGATGTAGTGATAAGGATGGGGGCCAGGAGCTAATAATCTGGGGGAGGAGGTGCTGCGGTAAGGCAGAAAGGGGCCACCATGGGCTGGTAGCAGGAAGGAATCCTGGAAGCCTGGCTTCCCAAATCCCAGGATGGATGGCTTCCTCTAGAGCTCACTGCAAGTCCCACCTTAGGCCTCAACTCAGGGGTAGACCTCAGGGTCCCACCGCCTGCCTTTCCTTCTGGACCTGAGGACTCCAAATCAGGCCCCTTGGGAATGGGAGGGGTGGCTCTATGGGAACTTGTAGCTGCCAGCCCTTCTCCTGCCCTACAGGAAGTCCCCAGATCTCCAGGGTCACCTCCCCTACTGTCACCTCCCTCCACCCAGCGGGTCAGACACTCTCACCACGCTTTCTAGGTGTTGCAGATCCCCACCCCCGTTTTTTTCTTTATGGTACTAGAGACTGAGAGTCTTAGCAGCGAGCTACTCCCCAGCCTCTTATTTTTATTTTTTGTATTTTGAGACAGTCTCCCTAAAATAAGCTGCCCAAGGCTAGGCTCAGTCTTGAAATCCTCCTGCTTCATCCTCCCAAAATTCTGGGATTACAGTGGTGAGTCATTTTGATTCTCAGTTGGTACTGGGGAACGGAAAGCTGTAGGCACACGCAGTTGCATAGAATACGGCCTGCCCTGGAGCTGGAAGGTGGCAGGACCATGAGTCCTTCAGACTGACAGAGCCGCTGTCTGTGAGGCTGGGAGTAGAGGAGAGTGAGGGTCCTACCCTGACCTAGATCCCGGCCCCATCTGTTTTGGGGGCCTGCGCTCTTCCCGCGTCCTCACTCGACTATCCCAATCCTCCCCACACCTTTCCGTTGCGCCCGCAGTTTGACACATCCCCTTAGGACCACCCCTCACGTCTCTCCCAGGGTTCGCCATTCTCTGCCCTTGCAGAGGAAGAAAGGCCCTGATGAGAAGATCCGAGGGGAGTGGACTGAGGGGAGGCAGGGAGTGCTCCTGCACGGGAAGGGGCCGGGCGTCCCGCCGGGGAAGTGGGAGGGGGCCGTGGCGCCGGAGGGAAGCGCCTGGCGCCCGGGATCTGGGCACCAGCGCAGCCGCGAGCGAGCGCGACCCGCCAGCCGCGCCCTGGATGCGCCGCGCGCCGTGAGCTGAGGAAGGACGACCCCGGGCCCCCTCGCGTCCGCCCCAAGTCTGGGCATCCTTTGGGGTGGCTGGGCTGCGAGAGGGGGCGGCCAAGCCCGGGCGGCCGTCGGGAGTGCCCGGCGGGGTTGCG
This sequence comes from Myocastor coypus, assembly GCA_004027025.1. NCBI lineage: Eukaryota > Metazoa > Chordata > Mammalia > Rodentia > Myocastoridae > Myocastor > Myocastor coypus. Next base: position 18,281 of record PVJA010007737.1, read on the forward strand.
GCCTTGGCGCAGGTAGAACGGAGGCGCGGTGGAGCCCCGGGCACGCAGCCCGCGCTCGGCCCGCCCGAGGCCTGCGGCCCGGGCGGCGGAGACCCTGGCCCGCCTCTTCAGCCCCCGGCCGCCGCCCAGCGAGGACCTGTTTTACGAGACCTACTACAGCCTGAGCCAGCAGTACCCGCTGCTGCTGCTGCTGCTCACCGTCGTGCTCTGTGCGCTGCTGGCGCTGCTCGCTGTGGCCTGGGCGAGCGGCAGGGTGAGCGGGCGTCGCGGCGGGAGGGGCCCTGGCAGTGGGGTCTCTCTGGGAATCGGGTTACAGGGATTTCTTTGTCTTTTTTTTTTTTTTTTTCTGGGAGCCAGAGAACTGGCCTAGAGCCCTGCTTCGAACTACCGGGACCACAGGCAGGCTCTGCTCCGCGGGCCCAGCTCTCTGGGTCCAGGATACTTCTCATTTGTGCTCCCCTGGCTCTAGAATACTAAATCCAACACCAGATTTTCCAATTTTCCAGAGGGGAAATTCTACTCAAGCCCTTGTGGGAATTTATTTCCTGCTTTTTTCTCCCTCCTTGACAATGTGGGGCAGTCGTATGCAATTCCCAAAAAGACCCTTTATTTGGGAGCAGAGAGACCCCCCAAATCGACCCATTTACTGGCTCTCCCTCTTCCTCTCTTCTCCCGCTCCCCTCGTCTTCCCCCTCCCCCTCCTTCTCCGTCTCCCTCTCCCTTTCTCGCAGACAAGGTGGGAAAATCAAATGAGTGCGGCTAGCCCTTGCTGCACCACCCAAAGTCCGGAAAGAGGTGGGGAGAAAGGGTGGTAACAGCCGAGGCCTTGCCAGAGCAGAAGCAGGTGGCGTAACCCAGACGGTCTATGCTCGGAAGGTGCTGGGAAGAGCGCCCCCTGCTGTACAAGCGCGGTCCCAGAAGCCTCGCTCCAGCGTTTCCAAATTTATCCTTTGCAGATTACCCTGATTGCTGACAGTCATTCATTAGTGTCATACGTGAGTTAAAGTCTGTCTGTGCTTCCCTACGCCAGGCGGGTGCCTTAGTTCCGCTGTGTCAGTTAAAACTGAGGTGTGGAAAGGCCATGGATTTACAGATAGGCAAGAAAGGGCTGAAAGTGGCTATTCTGTTAACTGTCCCAGGTTCCGCAGCAGCAAGGGAGATACTAGATTGAACCATATGACACTGTCAATACTGTTGATTAAACCAAAAGGATGCAAACTTTCCCTCCCTGATACTAAAGATTGAACCCAGGGCCTTGCCATTGATGGTGGGGCCCTAGCCATCAGGAGACTCAAACCCAGGGGCAATCGGCCTCCCAGATTACAAGTGTGCACCCGCGTGCACCCCACTGGCAGGTTCTTATGGTGCAACTTATTTATGCATGGCAAACAGAAGTGCTGTGCTTTCTTTGCTGTTCGAGTTTGAGACATTTTTCAAAAATGTCTGGGGAGCTGCTTACACTTCCTCTATCTAATCGGCTTCTTGTCGTGATTAAGTGCCCCAAGCTTCCATCCAATTTATCCCACACACCCTTGCCCACAGGAGCTGACCTCAGACCCAGGCTTCCTTACCACAGTGCTATGTGCTTTGGGTGGCTTCTCGCTGCTGCTGGGCCTGGCTTCCCATGAGCAGCAGCTACAGCGCTGGACACGACCTCTGTCTGGGCTCGTGTGGGCTGCATTGCTGGCTCTTGGCCAAGGCTTCCTGTTCACTGGGGGCATCGTGAGCGCCTGGGACCAGGTAAGAGGGGTGTCAGGCCAGGAATGGGGGAGCCAGCACCCAGCCCAGTGCTGTGTGGGACTTCAGCTTCCTGCACCTGTCCCAGGTGTCATTTTTCCTCTTCATCATCTTCACTGTGTATGCCATGCTGCCCTTGGGCATGTGGGAAGCTGCCGTCGCAGGCCTTACCTCCTCATTCTCACACTTGCTGGTTCTCGGGATTTACCTTGGGCCACAACCGGACTCCCGACCTGCTCTGCTGCCACAGGTAAACCTGCGGAAGAGTACAGGTAGTGCCCTGGGCCAGCTGTGCTGCATTACTGAGCTGTGACTCTAAGGTTGGGTGTAACAGCAGATGCAGGATCCAAACACACAGACCCAGACAATGTCCTCCTGCTGCAGGCACAGGAGGGCAACCCGCCTACTGATGCCAAAAGAGGGTTCTGCACCTTCAGGGAAGGGAGTAGGGTGTGGAGGCAGAAGCAGATATTGAAGAATGAAAATTAGGACTTGCGTAGTTTTGTATAGCTGTGGCAGAGGCAGGGGATGAGGATAGTGAAGTGGTATCCCAAGTAGAGGAAAAGTGCGTGCAAATTGTAAAGGTTTCTAGACCTCAGACACCATGTTGGCCCATCAGTCAAGAGTCTAGAGCAGAGACCCCCAGGAGGGGAGACATGGTACCTCACAAGGTAGCATCACTTGCCCTGAGATGTTTGGATCCCCAAATGTAGAGCCAGGCCCTCCCCATCCTGTTCTGGAAAACAAATTCAGCTATAAATATCCCAACGTTCCCTGGCCCTGCTCCTTCTGAAGCTGGCCCTCACCCACAGCTGACAGCAAATGCAGTGCTGTTCCTCTGTGGGAATGTGGTGGGGGCATACCACAAGGCGCTGATGGAGCGGGCACTGCGCGCCACCTTCCGGGAAGCACTGAGCTCCCTGCACTCTCGCCGGAGACTGGACACAGAGAAAAAGCACCAGGTCAGCTGGGCCTGGGAGTCAGCCTGGGCCCGTGCTCAGAGGGAATGGCTTATATTACGCATGGGCTCTTGCACCAGCCCAGTCAGTCACCTTGAACAAGTTTCTTGATCTTCTGTGGTGTTTCCCCTTTTGTATGAAATGTGGTTATTGCCCAACATTGTTACCAGGCTCAAAGCACATCAAAACATCACATTAAGTGAAGAACTCTAATTTAGGAAGCACTAAGTCCCTAAAGGGTAGGGTGGGTACTGGAACAGGCAGGCCTGAGGGGAGCACCCTGGGGGGAAGCATTGTGTGGGCTCTTGGGTGGCTTGGAGGGCTCAGTATGGGAGGGTTGGTGCTCACGGTGACTTTCTCCAGGAACACCTTCTCTTGTCCATCCTTCCTGCCTACCTGGCCCGAGAGATGAAAGCAGAGATCATGGCACGGCTGCAGGCTGGACAGGGGTCGCAACCAGAAAATGCCAATAACTTCCATAGCCTCTATGTGAAGCGGCACCAAGGAGTCAGGTATGAGGAAGGGTGACCAGAGAGGAAGGCCATGGACTGAGTCCCTGACCCCGTTAACAAGGTCTGCCCTGTGCAGTGTGCTGTATGCTGACATCGTGGGCTTCACGCGGCTGGCCAGCGAGTGCTCTCCCAAGGAGTTGGTACTCATGCTCAATGAGCTCTTCGGCAAGTTTGACCAGATCGCCAAGGTCAGAGGGGGCCTCCCTTTCCACCCAGAGTCCCCCAAACATCCCATCCTTTCAAGGGAAGCTCCTCTCTGCTAAGACCCTAGTGGAAGTGGGAAACCCTCTCAGATGTTCCCAGTCATGAGCTGCTCATATACTCTTCAAATGTGGAAAGACCTCTTGACATCACCAATGTCCCAACTTGGTGCCCCCAAATATATTCCAGTACAGGTGTCTCAAGGCATTGCACCCAAAGTTTATGGTCATAAACAGGTGCTCCAACCTGAAGAGGCTCTTCCAAGAGAAATTTCTACCTTCTACAAATACAGCTCAGCACCTACTCAAACCCCAGGGGCGCAGCTCATTTTGGGATTCCCCTTTCAGGCCCTTTAGTCCTAGACTACTGCTATGTCTGTGTACAACAGACATGTGCTAAAATGGGGGAGAGCTACAGATACCCCAGTCCTTGGGAATCCCTTCCAAGAAAGTGTTCTCAGGAGACACTTCAGTTAGTCCCATACCAAATTAAGGGATTCCCTAGATCTGGCCCTATTATGAACTCCCACACTCAGAATAAAGCAAGCCCCCTTGTCCTTGGGCTCCCCTCTCAGCTTCCCCTACTCCTCACCAGTGAGTCACCAGAGTCGTGGTGTCGCCGCAAGGTCCAGAACTGTCTGGCCACCCCAGGCGCTAGTTCAGCATCCTCTGCTCTTCTTTGCAGAGACAGAGCAAAGCCCACTGTGTCCCAACCTTGGCAGTTCTTCAGGATGACCACTCTTGCTCCCCACTTTTCCCAACTCCCTCCTACCCCTCTGGCTTCTAACCAGGTTCCTCTACACACCCACACCCACACTCCCAGGAGCACGAATGTATGCGGATCAAAATCCTGGGAGACTGCTACTACTGTGTCTCCGGACTGCCACTGTCACTGCCAGACCATGCCATCAACTGTGTGCGCATGGGGCTGGACATGTGCCGTGCCATCAGGTCAGCTCCTGTGGGAACGGATGGATGGATGGGGGGAGGCAGGTAGGTGCTAAAATCCTCCTTGAGAGGAGAAGGCCTGTCTTACAGACAGGGCTTAAAACAGGACTCAGATTGCCCCCTACACGATGTGCTCAGGAAACTGCGGGCAGCCACTGGCGTGGATATCAACATGCGTGTGGGCGTGCACTCTGGCAGCGTGCTTTGTGGAGTCATTGGGCTGCAGAAGTGGCAGTATGATGTCTGGTCCCATGACGTCACACGGGCCAACCACATGGAGGCTAGCGGTGTGCCAGGGTGAGGCCAGGGCCCCAGGCTTCCCACCAGCTACCACCACCCTTTTCCTAGTTACTTAAGATTAGTACAACCCTGTATGATGCTCCAGGAGATTCTGGGGTGCTGGGAGGGGAGCAGACACTTTCTTAAGTCACACCTCAAGCAGTGCTCTTCAAAAGAAGTGAGGGGTCTGGAGTGCCTCCCTGCTGACTCCCACTGTCCCCACTCCAGGAGGGTGCACATCACAGGGGCTACCCTGGCCCTGCTGGCGGGGGCCTATGCTGTGGAGGACGTAGCTGTGGAACACCGAGACCCATACCTTCGAGAGCTGGGGGAACCCACGTACCTGGTCATTGATCCTCGGGTAAAAGTCCAGCCTGGACCTGACAGACTGACCCATACAAACCACCCATGTCAGCAGGCCTGATTGCTTCTGCTATGCTAGATATTGAGTTCCTGGGTCCTAGTGAACAGGCAGAAGGCACAAGCATTCCAGGGACGTGGGGGGAAAGCGGAAATATGTGATCTTTATTCTCAGACTTCATATGCCCCAGGCTGAGGAAGAGGATGAGAAGGGCACCACAGGAGGCCTACTGTTCTCTCTGGAGGGCCGCACAATGCGCCCATCGCTGCTGATGACCCGCTACCTGGAGTCCTGGGGTGCAGCCAAGCCTTTTGCCCACCTGACCCACATAGACAGCCCCGTGTCCACCTCAACTCCTCTCCCGGTATGTGAACCGATGTTATGAATGCCCGCGCTCAGAGTAGACCAACCCTTGTCCTCAGGCTCCACTCTCAGCTTCCCCTCACCAGTGAGTCATGAGAGTACTTGTGACAAGGTCCTGAACTGTCTGGCCACCCCAGGCGCTAGTTCAGCCTCCTCTGCCCTTTCTTGTAGAGAAAGAGCAAAGCTCACTGCTCTCTGCATTCACCTCAGAGAAGATGCAGGACCCCATAGATGCCATGTCCATTGCACCTTAATCTCCCCTTCTCTGACACCCCGAGAGTAGTAGACTCTACTTCCTCATTCTGATTCCAGTGCTGCATACCCATCCTACCAGGAAATGTCTTTAATTCAGCTCCTATAATTGCATGCTTTCTCTTGATACCCATTAAAATTGGGAAAGTGGGAAGAGGAGGAAAGGAGGTTGTTGGTTGTTGTCCTCCTCAGCATTTATGCACGGGTGCAGTGTGGTATGAGTGAAAAATCACACGTGGCCTTGCAAAAGGAAGCCACCATTAGCAGACTAGAGGAGGGGAGGCTGGCCCTTATCTAGGTGAATCTAGGCTAGTAGGTTCAGTCACTGTCAAATCCTATGTGAAGTGCCATGACATACACAGTGACCCACTAGCTAGTGGAGGATCCGAGCCCAAGCAGTCTCTTCAAGTTGATGCTCAGTGGTAAGCTGCTAGAATTCACTTCTGCAGGGGTCCAGCTCATGTTCTGAAGATATGCATAGGGTTAATAAGGTCCTGCTCCCTCAGCTGGTTGTACCCCATTTTATTCACCCTTCCTGAAATCTGTTCAAGCCAAATCACCTTTCTGCAAGTTTTCCCAGAGTCTTCTTGACTGGATAGATCACTGGGATTGATTGGATGTCTCACAGTACCCTTTCTGTGTTCCATCCCCCTCTGTTCCTAGCTAGCAGGAAAGAAGGCCAGAGATCATCAGACAGTGAGGTGATTCTGGCAGTCATGGTGCAGGGGAGGACTGAGGGTTGAACTGGCAGGAGCAAGAGGAAGGAAGAATCCAAGGCCCTGCTGACTGTCACAGGATGAGCCCTCTAGGATGGGGGTGGGGTTGCTCCACGTCCAGAGACTGCAAGCAATGTGAGGTGACCTGGGGAACAATTCCTGTGGCAGGAGTGCCTACCAGAGCCCATGCCTGAAGTCCTGCCTCTCTCCACTGTGTGCAGGCTTGGAAGCATCAGACAGGAGAAGCAGGCACCCCTGTTCCAAGATATCTCCTGAAGTAGGACCTCAGCAGCCCAGGAATTCTACTTCTAGGCTCCCAAGGTTTTAAGGACGCAAATGAAATCCTGAGAATCACCATCAACCTCCTCTTAAATGGCATGGGACTTAGGAGTAGGGGAACAGTATTTGTACTGGTGGGTACCATTCACCCATCCACCTCCTCCACTTTTTTTTTTCAGTGCCAGGAATCAAACCTAGGGCCTCAAGCATATGGGCAAGTGTTCTATGCTTGAGCTATACCCCTAGCACCCCAGCACACCTTCCCATTTTTTGAGCATCTTACTTTATGGCAAACACTAGACTACTTCTTGAGAAGGCAGAAATAAATAAAATGTTTTCCCTGCCTGCAGCTTAGGCCTTGAGGGAACAGTAGGTAGCTTGAGGAAATGTCCAGCACACCTCTGGCCTGTGGACCACAGAACTTCACTGTCCCGCAGCAGTTGGTTTGCTGCTCACTTCTGTCTGGGCTGTGCATTCCCACTGGGTGAAAAAGAAAACAACTAAGCATATTGATTTCCCTCCTTTCCCTGTTTCTTCTCTGTCCCTTCTTTTCTGCCCTTGGCAGCTCTCATCTCAGCATGGCTGACCTCATTAGAGGGGAGTCAGAATATTCTGATTGCCACTTCAGTTTGAACCAGAATTTTGGGCATCCAAGGTGGATGGGAAAGTCCTTGTCTCTGGAATTTGTGCGATCTTGAGAGTTTAGAGGGTCTAGCGTAGCCACTTGTATATTCTCAACCAAGGAAATGGTCCTCCTCCATCAGTGAAGGTTGTCCTCTTCAACTGAGTGTACAGCTTCAGGAGAGACAAACACGGAGCAGTAAGGGAAGGAGGAGGCACCTGCGAGGGAGCCAGATGAGCTGGCAACCAACAGGGTGACAGATGTCACAGACAGATCATCCTCATATCCAATTTGTGTAACCTTCAGGGAAGATGGGACACAGCATGTGGAAGCCAAGAGAAGATAAAGGGACTCCAATGAAGTGTGGAAGCAAGGAAGAAGTAAGGGTTAGAAAAACCTCAGGAGTCTCTAGAACTAGGAAGAAACTTTGAGGAGAAAATAGGGTTTGAATTTCCACATCAAGGTCAGATGGGGTTTGGTGGTGGAAGAGAAAAGTCATCAGACGCAGAAGAAATAGGGACTGGGAGATTTCTCAGTAGCATAAGCACCTGCCATGTAAGTGCAAGGTCTCGAGTTCAGTCCCCAGCACTGCATGCCATGCCAGCCCTAGAACCGGCGTGGTGGTGCTCTCTACACTGGGCAGGCTGAGACAGGGAGATTACTATGAGTCAAACGGCATAGTGAGACACTGTATCAAAAGATAAAAATTAAAAGAAAGAAACAGAAATAGATGCAGACCATACTATGCAGTGCACAGTTACCTCACTGTGCAGCAACTCTCACTGACCCTCCCCCATTTGTTCTCCCAACAGGAGAAGGGCCTGGCTTCCTTCAGTCGTCAGTGGAGCCTGGACCGGTAAGAAGATAGAAGCCACTCTGATAGAGGGGCTGGCTGGGTGACCTGCCTCTGTCCTTCCTGGGGGACTGTTCTGCTTGCTCAGATGCTTTTGAGGGTCCCCTTGGTCATGATTTGGTTGTCACTGAGCAGAAGCCGGACGCCCCGAGGACTAGATGATGAGCTGGACACTGGGGATGCCAAGTTCTTCCAGGTCATCGAACAGCTCAACTCTCAGAAGTACGGAAAGCAGAGAGGTCCAGGAGGCCAGGAGGCCCTGAGGAGTCACGGTGGGGGCGGGCTGGTGCCCCTCCCAGGCCTGGGCAGGGAGTGCAGGGCTGTTCTGCCGGGAAGACCCACCTGGTCGCTCCTCATGTTCTTTCTCTGGCCTCCTCCTGTGCTTGCCTGTCCCCCCGGGCCTCTCTGGTATTGCCACCCCCATCTCTCACCAGACAATGGAGGCAATCGAAGGACTTCAACTTACTGACACTGTACTTCAGACAGAAGGAGATGGAGAAACAGGTGGGCTGGAGTGGGGGACAACTCCCAACTTCAGTTCCTAGGCTGCAGAGAGGAATCAGGCCTTGTGGGCCTTTCCTCTTTCCTGGTGTGCTCCATATTTGACCTTGGAGCAAGAGCCTCGGTCTCTTTCAGAGACAGAAAAGTCATCCCATAGATTGGCTTAGCAGTTGTAAGCAGGGTGAGCTCCTCAGAGAACTGGTAGGGGCTACAGGGAACTGTGAGGGTGGGGCTGTGAAGGTGGAGAATGCACTACTTCCCTCGGCTTGACACATTTAGGGCAATGAGTAGAGCGCACGGCCTCTCTCCGCCTACCTTTTCCCTTCCTTCTAGTATCGGTTCTCTGCACTCCCTGCCTTCAAATATTATGCAGCCTGCGCCTTCTTGGTTTTTCTGTCCAACTTCATCATCCAAATGCTGGTGACAAACAGGTAAGGGTACACAGGCAGGCAGCCCGGGCTCTCCTCCACAGAGCCCCTTGCTCTTCCTGGCCCTGAACCACTCTGGCTTCCTTTGCCCTTCCCCTTAGCTTCAGACCCTCCTCCATGGAGGAGGCATGTTCCACAGACCCAGCCTTCATTTTAACATCGTTGTGCACTTGCACATGCCTGTTTCTTTTGGTGTGACAAAATCCTCATGAAGGAACTCATGCTCCCAGAGAGGCCCAAATGGGCTTACAACAGGTCATTGTTCCCAGCTCTTATGTCAAGGTCTTTCAAAACTCAGCTGAGTTAAAGAGCATTAGCCCAAAGATTGATCTAATGCAGGCTTAGCCGTTCTTGTGAGCCTTCAGTGCTGTCCCCACTTTATTGGTTTCTGATCCACCCAGATACTTCCCGTCAGCTCTGCAAATCCAGTCTTTGATCAGTTCAGACTCCAGCAGCTAGTCTAGGGCCCTAGTCTTTTCCTCCTGGCAGCTGCCTCCCAGGTGGCATGGTACCCTCACAGAGCACCCTGTTCTGGCTCCTTACAGCCTCCCCCTTGCCTTTTCACAGGCCCCCAGCTCTGGCCCTTACTTACAGCATCGCTTTCCTCCTCTTCCTTCTCCTTCTCTTCATCTGCTTCTCAGAGCACCTAACGGTAAGGTGGGTTGCGAGGCAGAAGTGGTGAACGGGGCCCTGACTAGGACCTGGGCTGAAGGAGGCCCCTCGGCCCATACCTAAGACACCCATGTGCTTCCTCCACAGTGGTGTATCCAGAAAGGTCCCAAGATGCTGCACTGGCTACCTGCACTGTCAGGTCTCGTGGCCACACGGCCTGGACTTCGAGTAGCCCTGGGCACTGCCACCATCCTCCTCGTCTTCACCATGGCTATTGCCAGCCTGGTGAGGGCAAAGGGGATCCTGTCCACCTCATCAGGGCACAGTGGACCTGTGGAGACTAAAGGGGATCCATGGATCTGGGAGGGCAGTCCTATTAAGGCCAAGGGAGGCTGGGAAGATATGGGAGTGTTGTACACATATAAAGCAAAAGGTCTTCCACAACCTGTCATCTGCACAGGCTCGCTGTTAATAATATTACGATGGGTGTCCTTCCCATCTCTTTTCCTATGGAGGCTGATATTTGCTACTTAGCTTCATTGGCTGATTTTAACAGAATGTATAATCATTCCTAGAGTTTTATCCGAGAGGCACCTGGAATCATCCCCAGGCAGAAGGGGAAGCTAAAGCCCAGAGGGATTAAGTGGCTGGCAAGATTCAGTAGACCCAGGGCAGACTCGTGCTGATGGCACCATCCCACAGCCCCTCTCCCCAGTGGGGATGCAGGCTGGGGCCCCTTCACCAACCAGAAGTAGCAGAACCTACACCTTTAGAGGAGTCTGCCCCGAACTCATCCCTAGGCCAGCTGAGACCCAGCTAAAGCCACCGGGGTGCCCAGGAGCTGCCTGCCTCCTCAGCCTCACATCTCCTTCTGCAGTTCTTCTTACCAGCGTCAGCAGACTGCCCTTTCCAGGCCCCCACTGTGCCCTTCATGGTTCTCAACTTGTCCTGGGAACTGCCTGGGTCGCTGCCTCTCATCAGTGTCCCTGTAAGTGTCACTCGCAGCCCCGGATGTCCTCCCTTAGACCTGTCCTCAGTGCCCTCCCTCGAGTTGAAAAAAAACATGACATCGTGTGTAATGGGACAGATACAAATCACAGGCAGTGTGTGTCTGATGTCCCCTTTCTCCAGACAAGCTCAGGTATCTGGGAGGGACAGTGTGGGAGCTCATAGGCGTCCTCCACCTGTGCCTATGGGACATGTCCTGACCCCTTGCTGCTGTCCCCCCCCACAGTACTCCATGCACTGCTGTGTGCTGGGTTTCCTCTCCTGCTCCCTCTTTCTGCACATGAGCTTTGAGCTAAAGCTGGTGCTGCTCCTGCTGTGGCTGGCCGCTTCCTGCTCCATCTTCCTGCACTCCCACGCCTGGCTGTCGGACTGCCTCATCGCCCACCTTTACCTAGGCCACTTGGACGCCAGGTGTGTATGTCTGCTGGGCAGAATGGCAGGAAGAGGAAGGGAGGGGAGGGGAGGGCTCCCTGGGCACTAGGGGCAGGGTAGAGGCCACCAGAAAGGGACAGCACAAGGAACAACTCTGATCTGTGGCCCCTTCAGGCCAGGAGTCTTGAAGGAACCGAAGTTGGCGGGACCTATTTCCTTCTTCATCTTCTTCTTCACCCTCCTTGTCCTGGCACGGCAGGTAAGCCACGCAGCTCAACCCCACAGGGCCTTCCGGTGACAGGCGGAGCTGGCACCACACTGGTGACTTGGTCTTTTTCCTCACCCTCACTGAATTCAAGTGGTGGGCCCACCGGCATCTTCTAAGCGAGACTTGCTGCTCCTTTTCTTGCTCTGTCACTCCCCACCTGTCTATCTGTCCTCCTACCCTCAAATCTGAGAAATCCTGCTTAAATAAAACTCTGCTGCCAGTTCCATACACCCTACTTTGAATATAGCTTGCTACTCTGCAGATCCTGAGATCCTGAAGCTTTTTCTCCAAGCTGGGTGTAGAGAGTATTCAGACATTATGTAGGCCCAGGGAGACAGCTCACCTGCATAAGCATCTGCTTGGCAAGCACAGAGTCCTGAGTTTGATCTCCCCGGGACTGAAAAAAAAAAAAATGAACAAAAAAACCCTGAAAAATCAGACATTATGCAGTAGGGGTACAAACACTCAGGAGCCAGGGCTTCCCTGTGCTTTCTCACCATGGCCCTCCCAGAATGAATATTACTGCCGCTTGGACTTCCTGTGGAAGAAGAAACTGAGGCAGGAGCAGGAGGAGACAGAGATGATGGAGAACCTGACCCGGCTGCTCTTGGAGAACGTACTGCCAGCACATGTGGCCCCGCAGTTCATTGGCCAGAACCGGCGCAATGAGGTGACTCCTGAGCCCCAGACGCCATAAGGACAACATCTGTGTGACAGCAGTGGCCCTTAGCTCATCCTCTCTGCACTCCACACTAGTGGATCAGGCAGCCACTGAAGTCCTGGCCCCTGTCAGATGCTTTGCAAGATTTTAGACTCTGTCTTTAGTGAGTATAGAATGTCTGCATTTCAGATGCTTACTTGGAAGAAAAGTTTTTTTCCAACCATGACTATTCCACACCTTTCCGAAGCTCCGTCAGTGTTGATAGAGTTTTCTGCAAGATACAGTCTACCGGCCAGGCATAGCAGCCCATGCTGAAATCCCAGCACTTAGAAGGCGAAAGTGAGGGATTGCCTTCAGTTTGAGGCCAGCCTGAGTACATAGTGAGCTCAACACCAGTCTGAAGTAGCAAGACCCTGTCTCAAAAGCAAACAGAAAAGATGCAGACTATTTTTCTCCCTAGACCTGCACTATCCAATAGGCTAACTGCTACCACCGGTGGCCACTCCAATTTAAGTTTAGAGTTTTAAAATTCACCTGGGTGTAGTGGTACATGCCTGTAACTTCAACATTCCAGTAGACTGAGGCTGGAGGACAGGAAGTTGGAGCCCAGCCTAGATAACTTAGCAAAGATATAAAAACAGCTGGGTATGTAGCTCAGTGTGAAGGCCCTGGGCTCAGTCCCCAGTACTGGCTGTGTTTTCAACATACAGCCAAATGTGACTAGTGCCACAATACCCAGCGGTACATCTACGCAGACTGCTTCCACCATTGTAGAAGTTTCTATTGGACGATGCGATTATAGAACCTCAAAAATCTGGCCCTAGTGAGTCACCCATAAAGTCACACACAAACATGTGCCCACATTGTTGCACCATCTTTGTGTATCACTGCTACCTGGCCCTGTTTACTATGGAAATACTTTTGTCTTATACTAAGTTTCAGGAGCTATTTCACAGCTTTATGACCCTCTTGTCTCTTCTCAGCTCTGTTCACTTCTAGTTTCTTCTCTTGTAACTAATCATGTTTCTCATTATCTTTTTTCTTTTCTCTTCCTCTTCTTCTTCCTCTTCCTCTTCCTCTTCCTCTTCCTCTTCCTCTTCCTCTTCCTCTTCCTCTTCTTCTTCTTCTTCTTCTTCTTCTTCTTCTTCTTCTTCTTCTTCTTCTTCTTCTTCTTTGTATTTAGTATGGAGTCTATAGGGTCTCACTACATAGATTGGACCCATAGTGATTCTCCTGTTTTCAGCCTCCCAAGAGCTGGGATTACAGGTGTGCACCACCACATTCCCAGTCTCAACCACTGTCTCAGCATGCCAGGTGCAGGGCCTGCACAGCTTGTCAGGATTGAATCCAACTGCTGCACTCTCCCTAAGCAGGCACTTTAGTCCACTGAGCCATTTGGCCTGCCCTCAGATCCTATTTCTCTTTCCACATTGGCTGTTAGAAAGCTTACATCCAAAATCCAGGACTCACAAGGACTTTGTGGCACCCATTATGTGAACACCCTCAGATCTAATTATCCTGTTGTCCTTATTTTCTCTTGATCCCATACATACTCCCTATTGTTGCTTTAACTTACATTCCTATCTTTACAGACTGACCTGATATGACACATTTCACATATAATGACAGGATATAAAACACTCATGATGCCAACTGCAGGAATGAGTTCCTCCATTTAGCTGTGAGGGGATCTGGACCCCAAACTGCTTTTCTTCTTGAAGTCACAATGACCCACATTTTAAATCATCTAGCCCTAAATCATATCTCTGGGGGAACCAGGTCCAATCCCTCTCCCTGCTTTCCAATCATTCTTGAGCAAAAAATCTAGGAATAGGGGTATAGAAGGAAGACTTCTGAAATGTGAACACATGGCATATGGCCCTCCCCATGTCCCTCCTTCCCCCAGGACCTCTACCACCAGTCCTATGAGTGTGTTTGTGTGCTGTTCGCCTCAGTCCCAGACTTTAAGGAGTTTTATTCTGAATCCAACATCAACCATGAAGGGCTGGAGTGTCTGCGGCTGCTCAATGAAATAATTGCTGATTTTGATGAGGTGATAATTCTAAGGGTACCCCAGACTCTATGTCCTGGACTCTATAGAATAATTTCCCTTTCCACTGCACTGTTCTGTCCAGGAAGCCATTCCTACACACCACAACCACCACTCCAGCATTCCTTCTTCTCTCATGCCCCAACCCCACTCTCCAACAACGCTGCCCACTGCCAGCTCCCTGCTCCTGCTTCCCACTGCCAGCTTCAACCCTAAAGCCCTGTCCTTCCACCTCCTGATGCCTCAGATGAGCTTCTGGGTGAGGGAAAGGGAGGACAAAGCCTCTCTCTATACAGCTACTCTCCAAGCCCAAGTTCAGTGGAGTAGAGAAGATCAAAACCATTGGTAGCACCTACATGGCAGCCACAGGTTTAAATGCCACCTCCGGACAAGATGCACAACAGGTACAATTCCCTCCCTCACCCTCTCTCCCCATGCTTTCATTAGTGAACTCACAAGTAGGACTCATCCCTGTGCCCTCATTGGCCCATCCTGAGGGCGGGCACTTTACCAGGATGCTGAACGAAGCTGCAGCCACCTTGGCACCATGGTGGAATTTGCAGTGGCCCTGGGGTCTAAGCTGGATGTCATCAACAAGCACTCGTTCAACAGCTTCCGGCTGCGTGTAGGTGAGTCCCCCTCTGCACTGAGCAATGTGATAGCTCACTTTCCCAGTTTCCCCACTCAAGCCCCTTGTAAGCTGCTCCCCAGATCATCTCTGCACCCCCTCTCCAGACTTACTTATTTGCACGAGGCATGAAACTGCTGGGTCAACTGCTAAGAGGTTCATTCTTTCCCTTCCCTAGCCGCATGCCTCCACTCCACGGACCCTTCTCCTTTAAGGCCCCCTTGACTTTTCCTTCCTTCCAGTTGATTTCACTTCCTCTTCCCCACTTCCTCTTTCAACTTCCTCTTATGAGGGCTCCTCTTCATCACATCCTTTCTCAGGGTTGAACCATGGACCAGTGGTGGCTGGAGTGATCGGGGCTCAGAAGCCACAATATGATATATGGGGTAACACAGTGAATGTGGCCAGCCGCATGGAGAGCACAGGAGTCCTTGGCAAGATCCAGGTGAGGGAGCTACCCTGGAGGAGTAGGGGAAGGGGATAAGGATAGGGCTGTCACTATACACCATTACAACCTTCCAATTGCAGGTAACTGAGGAAACAGCCCAAGCCCTGCAGTCCCTGGGCTATACGTGTTACAGTCGAGGTGTCATCAAGGTCAAAGGCAAAGGACAGCTCTGCACCTACTTCCTGAACACAGACTTGATACGAACTGGACCTCCCTCGGCCACTCTAACCTGAGACCCCCATCCCTTCTAAGAGCCTCTGGGGTGTCCAGAGCTAACTGATGTCAGAAGTTGCTGATGTAGCTGGGAATCACTATCAACTTGCCCCTCAACAAGATGATTTATTCCCAGGTCAACCTGAATGTGTGTGTGTGTGTGTGTGTGTGTGTGTGTGTGTGTGTGTGTGTACCTGAGTGTGTTGGAAGCAATTCTTTTCCCAAGCTTAGGACTGCCTGAGCCTCCTTATCTACCTCCTAACTTGATTCCAGTATGTTGCATACCATAGAATCGTACAGAATTCTAGCCATATAACTGAAAACAAGGATTTGTCTTTTCCTTGTACCAAGCTTCAAAAACTAGAATTCCAGAAATGTCATTTGACTTGTATTCATTCAAACACCAAATAACTACCTATTATGTGCTTGCATAAGAGAATGAGTGAATGGCCTGGGAAATAAACTTATGATTCTATTGCTATTCTCAGATTGGCCCACTAGGCTTTCCAGTAGAGATTTGTAAAAAATGTTAGGGCTTCCTCGTTCACAGGCCCATCAGACAGCCTACCCTATTTTTGTTCCTCTTGTGCAGATGGCAATACAGTGTATGGGTCTTGAAACATTTATCTTCTTTTCAGCTACTCTTTGGGGTCCATGGGCAATATCTTGATATGCTAGATTTACTGTAAATGTTACACAAGGACTTTTGGGGCTTGGCGTCCTAGCTTCTGTTTCTTTTCTTGTGAAAAACATCCAAGCAGTACTTTACTGCCACGGCCGCTGCCATCTTCCTGAGATGTCAGAACAAATCTGGACTAAGGTTCTCCGATACAAACATACCTAGGAATGAATGGCTCAACCCTCTCACTTTCAGAAATCTTTGTTTCCTGAGGGTTACCTTGGCCACAAGGGGCCCTCACCTCCACCCTGTGCCAGGATATGTAGTGAAGGCTGGCAGATGCTGATGTCACAATTCTAGGAGATAAGATCCCATGACTTGGGTCTTCTGTGAGCCCTCCGTGGGAGATGGAGCAAACAAAGGAAATTCCCTAGAGCAGTGGTGGCAAATCTGCGGCACGAGTGGCACAGTGAGTTGTTTGTACCACTGAAAGCTCTAAAAGGTTCACCATCGCTGCTCTAGAACATCTACGGCTGACACAGTGAAAGTTGCAGGCAGGAAGCTGGAGTCATCTAGCAGGAATACATACTACAGGTTTCCAGGAAGACAATTTGCAGTAGAGCTACCTTCTCAGATTTCCAGATAACCAGTCTAGAGTAATGAGCCCACATACATGGTCTTCCTTGACAACTGGAGAGGCCCATAAAAGCCTATAGACTTTTTCTAAGTGTAATCCATAGAGATCATCTACCTCCAATTCACATGAGTTGAGGGTGGGAGTCTGTGTTAACTTTTGTGATTATTTGTTTATTTGTTTGTTTGTTTATTTATTTATTTATATTTTTGTCTTTTTGAGACAGGGTCTCCCTGTGCAGTTCAGGCAGGCCTTGAGCTCACTTTTGTAGCCCAGGCTGGTCTCGAACTCATATGGATCCTCCTACCTCAGCCTCCCAAGTGCTGGGATTACAGGCGTGAGCCACCATGCCCAGCTTGTGATCCTTTAAAAATTGTACATCATAGCAGACTAAAGACCATACCTCTCAACCTCACCAGGTCAATGCCCCATAACATACATGCCCCACTCCGAGGTGATAGATTTTACACTTTGGTTTTAATTAAAAAGCTGCCTGAAGAAATATATTTCTCTCTCTCTCTCTCTCTCTCTCTCTCTCTCTCTCTCTCTCTCTCTCTCTCTCTCTCTCTCTCTCTCTCTCTCCTTCCTCCTTCCTGTCCTGTCCCTCTGTCTCTGTGTCTGTCTCTGTATCTCTTTTCCCACTCCTCTTCTTCTCCACCCACCTCTGCACATACATTCTCCCCGTACAGACTTGAATTAGGTGAAAAAGCACAGGGCATCATTCCATGAGGAGAAAACTGAGCGTCCTTCTACCGGGCCTAGTCTGATTCGCTTTGCTTGAGAGCGTCGAGGCTTTCACCGGTGCCAGTCTCTGGAGACACAGGAGGACCCTTCACGGTCTGGGCCAGGGTGCCTCCGCGGCGGGTGCTGAACGCTTCAGAGCCCGTAGCCTCCAGCAGCTTGGCCACAAAGCCCACGCCAGCGGAGCGCAGCAGGCTGCCACCGGCACATGCATACAGCAGCGGGTTCACGCTGCTGCTCAGGAAGGCCAATGCGATGCACACGTGGCGGGCTTTTGTCAGCTCAGGCAGGGATTGGGTTAGCGTCCCAGCCAGAGCTCGGCTGCCCTCGACCAGGTCAACAACGTGGTAGGGCAGCCAGAAAGCTGCGAAGGCCAGGATGATGAGCGCCACCAGGCGGCCGGTGCGGCGGCTGCGGCGGAAGCGACGCAGGCGCAGCCGACGGCTGATGTCAGAGTAGCTGCCCACCACGACCAGGAAGGGTACCACGAATCCCGTGAAAGCCTCGAAGAACATGTGAAAGGCCCTGTGCCTGTCGCTGGGATAGTACTGGACGCACACCACCGAGTCGTTCACCGTGCGGAACGCGAGGACTGGCGTGGCCAGCAGAAAGGACGCCACCCAGATGCCTGCCAGTAGCCACCGCGCAGCCTCCTTGGTGCGTACCTTCTGGGACAGAAAGGGATTGGCCACCGCCAAGGAGCGGTCCAGACTCATGGCTGTGATGAGCAGGACGCTGGCGTACATGCTGACTCCACAGATATAGTGGCACAGGCGGCAGCCAGCCAGTTTAAAACTCCAGGTGCGCCGGGCCAGGTAGTGCAGGAAAAAGGGAGCAGTGAGCAACACGGCCAGGTCAGCCAGGGCCAGGTTCAGCACCATCAGGGCAGTGACTGACCGCTTCCGCATCCTTTTCAGGATGCTCCACACCACAAAGATGTTGCCAGGAAGACCCACAGCCATGGACACAGACAATAGGATCATAGCCAACAGAGGTATGATGGTGGCACCTCCTGAGGAGGAGCCTGGGCGGGTTGTAGTGTTTGCATCCATCACAAGGACCTAGAGAGTGAGGGTGACATATGCGTGAGTGTAGAAGCCAAAGCCCAGGGGTACAACTATCCTGAGTATCCTGGATTATCTCCAACCTCCGAAGCACCAGAGGCCTCTCCAAAATATATGACCACCCACCACTGCCAACTGACTTGTCTTAAGGCAACCTGGACCGGGCATGTGGCACACGCCTGAAATGCCAGCACTCTGGGAAGCAGAAGTACAGGGAGGATCACAAGTTAATGCCCAGCCTAGCTAACTAACTTAGTGAGACCCTGTCTCAAAATAAAAAATAAACAAGGGCTGGGGATGTGGTTCAATGTAAAGATCCTGGTTCATTACCCCAAACCCCTGCCTGGGGAGTACAAAGACAGTTTCCTAACTGGACTGTGGGGCCCCTTCCTGACCACAGACCTAAATGCAAACTATCCAGCAGCAGCAGTAACAACAACAGAAGCAGTACCAGCAGCAGCAACATTTTCAGGTCTTTCCAACCTCCTTTTCTTAGGTAAAGGCCCCAAGCCCAGAAGCAGATTGGGAGACTTTGCCCACCAAGGTACACTGTGTGAAAGGATCACTCCTCTGTCCCAGCCTTTAGTCCCTCAGTCCCACTGACTTCTTCTAAGTACCCACCCAGTCTCCCCAAGGATACCAGGGAGGACCAGGAATAAAAGAATTGGGAGAAGTTACTGGGCAGGCTCTCAGGACACATCCTCACAACTCTCTTTATAGTGGTCATGGTTTCTTTGAGGATTCTTTGGCACACACACCCCCCTCCCGCCATCCCCAACCCTACGGTACTTACCAGTTTTGCCAGACACCAGTTGAAAGTTGGTGGCGATCTCAGGTCAAGGCTAGGTGGTATAGCCAATCACTCGATCTGTCCCAGTGCCAGGGGATTGGCCCTGGGTCTGGGTGCTGTCAGATAAGTTGGACAGAGAGGAAGTTCCACAGCACAGGGGAGGGGGAAGTGGCATCTTACTGAGGGTGGGGCTGAACCCCACTCTTCCTTCACGAGGAGGGGGCTAGTCTTTCTGTTCCAGGCAGCCCCACCGGGTGGGGCCAAATGAGAAGAGCCCTGGAAAGGGCAATGAGAAGGAAAAGGGGTGTGGAGAGTGAGTTGGCTGGGGCGTGGTCTCAAAGTACAGGTCTAGACTGGAAAAATGAACAAGGTAATGAATTGTATCATGGGAGGAGGAGGAGGAAAAGAACCTGGAGGGCATAAAATGAGAGCCTAGAATACAGGTATTTCCAAAACTATTTTTTCTTTATATTTTACATAAAAATGTATGTATACCATAGATTTTTAGATTAATGGGAAATATAAATTGAAGCTGTAACTAGGTTCTGGGCCAGGATATAGGGTAGATAACATCATGATTTAAAAAGCGCATGTCAGTAAACCAAAAGGGACAGCACCTTACTCTTAGCTTCAGTTCAAACCACCATCAGGGTTGCAGGGGAGGAGGGTATCTCCTCACACCTCCTCTGCCTACTAAAAAGGATTGATTCTCCAGAGGGACCGGTTCTCCATTCTCTTTCGTAGAAGCCAGTGTCTAAGTGGATGGACTATCATGCAGAATATCAATGCCTTCTCTCTCGCTCTCCCACCCACTTACCTTGTGCCTGCTCATGTGGTTACCTTGCTGAGTTTAAATCTAGGCATTGAGCGCCAAGCAAGGAGATCAGCACCTGCATCTCACAGCCTTAGGTGGTCCAGCTCCACCTTTGACAGACAAAGGAAGAAGAGGCTGAGCTGAACAGGAGGGGCAGTGAGGATATAGGGGCACTGACAACTCCTACCAAGAATCCAGGAGTGTGGAAAGAAGTCTCGCTGTATGGAAGGATGTCTTTTTTCTTTGCCTCCCTGTGTGGTAGGATTTTTTTTTTCACTGAAGTCTCCTGTGAAAGCTAAGAACTAAGAAACCCTTCCCCCCAGTCTCCCAAAGCCTACCCACTTTTCTTTCAATCCTGTCACTTCACCAGAAAGATGCAGGCCATAATGGTAGCCACTGAAATCCTTTACACTTTCCAACTCCCCCACTTTGTGTTGAGAAAGCCAGAGCGGAGCTGACCCAGTAACTGTCAGGCAGAGGATATGATGAAAAGAAATGGGCTGAAACCACA
Organism: Myocastor coypus; assembly: GCA_004027025.1. Classification (NCBI taxonomy): domain Eukaryota; kingdom Metazoa; phylum Chordata; class Mammalia; order Rodentia; family Myocastoridae; genus Myocastor; species Myocastor coypus. Next base: position 38,724 of record PVJA010007737.1, read on the forward strand.
GCAAGAGCTGAGGGTTAGTTGAGGAAGGACTTTCTGACCGCACTGGTGTGTAAGCTGGGGAATGTGTCACAGAGGAAGCCAGTGAACCTTTGCCCCAATCACCAGTACAGGAAAAAAACCCTCATTTAGGGATAGAAGCTTCTAGCTTAGAGCTCCAGCATCAACCCAAAGCCCAGAACCTGAAGCTTCAAAAACTAGGGAGTTATGTCTCCTCTCTCAAGCTGCTGCCAACCTCATCTATCTAACAGGCCTTTCTTCCTCCATCAGGAAGAGGTACTCAAGGGCTGGGGATCTGACTCAGTGGCACAAGCACCTGCCTAGAAAGCATAAAGTCCTGAGTTCAATTCCTGGTACCCAAAACAAAACAAAATCCTCAGGAAGAGGTACTCTAAGGACACTCCCTAATCCCCTGGTTCAGAGCTCTTCCAACCAGTTTTGGTGACCCTGGAATATTCCTGAGTTCTAGGTTTCCTTTGCTCTCTTCACCTCTGCCTGACAGTTATGAACAGTCAGTTGAACAGACATACAGCAGAGCCTGGGGTGATGGCTAGAGTAACCAGGTACCAACTATCTGGTGGCTGGGGGATTGACAGAGATTTTCAGTGCTAAAACTGAGAAAGTTCTAGACCGAGTGGGATGCCTTGGTTATATATGTGCCTGTGAATCCCCCCTGAAAAGATTCTCATAATATGCTCCCCAGATCAAAAGTGTCAAGATCCAGAACAGTTTTTAGGCCTAGCAAAGGAAAGAGATTCCAAAAGGTAGAGACTAAGAAGTATTGGAAAAGGGGTTATGAATACCAAGCAGTCTTGAGAAGAGGCACAGCATAGCAGGAAAAAAGAGAGACATCTTGTACCTTCCCAAGAAATTATTCCTGTTTTCCCAACACATTGGCCTTTCACTGTGCTCCCTTCATTGTCAGTCCTCAGATGTCCCCTGGCTGAGCAAGGACTGGCTCCCAGGAACATTTTTGAAGTTTGCTTAGGAGTGGGGTAGTCAGGTGGTCAGCTGAGTCTTTGACTCTCAGGCCCCTACACCACTATCCATTCCTTGTGTGCCTCTCTCCAACTGTACCAACCACAAGACAGGCCAGAATGCTTCTTTTCAAACTCCATTAATTTATCTTCTACTTTCTAACCAGCTTCTTTCCCAATGAAGCTCTTACAGACTGCAAAGAATTGATCTCATCCTTATCTCCACCAAAGCTCTCATACTTTTCCTTCCTCTTTCTCTTTTTATTTCCAGAGTGGGTTCTAGGGGAATCAAGTCACCCAGATTCAGGTCAGGATGCCACTGTACTGTCCCACCCTGGACTGGTCCAGCTGGGAAGCAGGTGGCTTTAGGACAGCTCAAGCATGATGAGTCACCAAAGGGCGCACACTTCAACTAGTGGCTTCAGCTAGTGGCTTCTCAGTGTATTTCACAAGATCTACTAGAAACAGGTGAGCAATACCAGCACATTGGATGCACGCCATTCTCCAAGAACACAATACTTTTAATGGGGTCATTCACCCTCACAATCCAGTTCGGAGGAATCTGGCCCTGTTCGGTGTGAAAGAATCCTGCTCAGCCAAATTCCAGCTGTAGTCAGAAGAGGGTCTCCAAATGCCTCAGAGTGGTGGATTCCAGGTGTGATGACAAGTTTTAGGGAAGAGCAGGCCAGGTGCAGAGATCAGTGCTAAGAGTCCCATTCTTGACTGCCCCTCTTCAGACCAGCCCCGGGGTCTCCATTGCCTCCCGCCAGCCCCACTACTTTTAGCCGAGGATTAGTTCGGAGCTCCATGGTGCCCTCCCTGGAGCGGCTGCCCCCTCGGGCTTCCCAGGAGCCCTCAAAGAGCCGCGTGAGGAAACGAGGACCAGCCCGAGGCAGCAGATCCCTGGCCGTGAAAACATAGAGCACCGGGTTGACGCTAGAGCTGAAGAAGGCCAAGGCCGTGGTGCCAGCCCTCGCTGCCTGTCCAGCTCCTCCTAGTCTCGCCAAGGCCCCTTCGGGCGGAGCAAGTGCAGCCATAGCTTGCAGGAGGTTGACCGCGTGGTAGGGGGCCCAGAGCAAGCCGAAGGCCAGTACAATGGCACTCACCAGCCGGCCTACCCGTGTACCACGCCTCTTGGAGCCCCAATGGGCACCCAACAGCCGCACCAAAGTCATGCTGTAGCAGACCAGCATTAGACCAAAAGGAAGCACGAAGGCCGTCAGAGTCTCCAGGCTCAGGTGCACAGCGGCATGGGTGGGCGATGGGTGGCACAGCTGGCATACGCGGCCGCCCCAGAGGTGACGGTAGACGGCGGCAGGGACAGCAAGCAGCAGGGCTGCCAGCCACACTGCCAGCAGCAGGTAACGGGCCAAGGCTGGGCTGCGCAGCCGGGGCGCCAGGAAGGGGCGGGTGACCGCGAGGCAGCGCTGCAGGCTGAGCAGACTGGTGAGCAGCACGCTGGCGTACATGCTGAGCGCGCACACGTAGTACACCGCCTTGCAGCCTGCCTGGCCCAGAGGCCAGGTCTGCCCAACCAGGAAGGCCACGAAGAGTGGCGTGAGCAGTAGCACCGCACCGTCAGCTAGCGCCAGGTGCAGTAGGAGCGTGGCTGCTAGTGGCCGACCCCGTGCAGGCCGCCAACCCGCCAAGCTCCACACCACGAAGCCATTTCCCGGCAGTCCTAGCAGCGCAGCCAGCAGCAGAAAGGCAGTGCCTGTGGCCCTTGAAGTCTTCCAGCTCAGCAGTGTCTCGTTCCCAGGGGGACTGTAGCAACCGGTCATCCTTCATCTCCTACAGGGGGCTGGAAAGGGCAGCCAAGGACATTGAGGGGTGGGGCTGGGGCTGAGGCCACAATGCTAGGTGAGAAAGGACTGGGCTTCTCCCCTTTCAAGAACCTCCCTCCACTTCCTTGTAACCTGCCACCTCCTCTCTGGGAGCCTTTACTTCTTTCAGGACCCTGAGCCCCAGTTCAATCATGACTCCTCGGAAACCAGATCACCTGCTCCCTGCCAGCTGACCACCTACACTCCTGGCACCTTCCCAGAGCCCAGCAGTACCCAGGACACAGAGCTCACACCAGGATCTCTGATGTGCACCTCCACTCCTCCACCCTGGCCCCTTCTTCTTGCCTTCATACCTCAGGGCAAAAGTGGGCAGTGAAGGGGCACAGGCAGATAGAACTACTTACTCAGCTGGGAGCAGGCAGGGCCGTGGGTCTGCAAGAGGCCTGGGAAAGCTGAAAGGTGCAGCACAGAGGGTGAGGCTCCGGCTTCTGTGACTATCACAGAGGGCGAGGTGAGAATAGGGAGGGACAAGACGGGGCTCATCCTGGCCCTTTCCCGGAGCCCCTCCCTCATGTGATGCCTTCCCATCACTAACAGGCCCAGGCCTGTGGAAACCTGCTTCCCTAGAAAATAGGGTAAAGTTGAAGGGGTATGTAAGTTGCCCTAGAAATGGAGGGGAGTAGGAGCACTCTGCTGAAGCCTGGCCCTAGGCCCCACTTGGGTCTTCTCTTTCCTAGTCCTTCCTGTCTACCTTCTGCAGCACTCATGTTCTCTAGCCTCCCTGGCCAGTACTTGGCACAGAAGTTGACACAAACAATTCACTCTTCCTGCTGCTCCCTCTGTGCCTGTCTTCAGCTTCCTGGCTCTGCTGAGTCCTTGGCTTCCTCAGTTCTCAGCCCACCCTGTCCCATTTCTTGCTTTGGGCCCTGCCGTCCACCCTCCACTCTTCAGGCTCTCACTAGGTTGTCAATGTAAGTTTTTGTTTTTGTTTTGTACTAGGAATCAAAGTCAGGACCTCATGCTTGCCAGGCAAGTGCTTTTCCACTGAATTATCTCCTCAGCCCAACAGCTTTTAAGGCCCAGTGCCAGGCCTTGGGGAAACAAGGAGTGCAGAGTTAAAAAGGAGTTCTTGTCTTTGTTGGGGATTCATGTCATAACCATAAGAAGACAACGTGATAAAGCTACACCACAGTACAAGGAGACAGGAAAGGGCACAGGGTAGAAACATATTGAAAAGAAGCCTCTCTTCTTGGAGAAGCCACACAAAGCTTGGACATTAAGATATTTGAAAGAGACCTGGAAGATAGAGTGGCGAAAGGAAAAGAAAGGCCTCTCTGTCCAGGCAACAGCCAGAACTGAGATTTCTTGGGACTAAGAATACCAGAACCACTGTTTTAGTTTGTGTTCTTCTAAAGTAGAGCCTAAAATGAAAGTATAAGTACTCCTGTACCTGGGGCTTCAGCTGAGGAAGGAGTAAGAGGATTGGATAAGAGAAAAGGGCAAAGCCAAGAGGAGTGTCAGTTTGTTCTAGCGTAGTCATTGGAAGCCTGAGAATGTAGAGGATGCCCATTGTTAGAGGACTGCCACTGAGGCACTGACACTCCTATACTCCATCCTTATACTCTAAGTGACTGAGTAAGGGGCAAGAGCTCCCACCAAAGCATCGTCCACATAGGCCAAACTTGTAACTGCCGTGATTCCAAGTGGTGGCAGTCAAGTTCCCACAGGAGTGTCCCAAACAGTCCCTGATAGGATCAGTTGGCATTCTGAAGAAAAAAGCTCTTTCCAGAATATTTCTATGTTGGGGCCAGGGAGATAGCTCTGTGGTACAAATGCCTGCCTGGAAAGTGCAACATCCTGAGTTTGAACCCCGGTCCTGCAAGAAAAAAAAAAAGTCCCAAGAGTATTTCTATGCTTGCAGCATGGGCAGCACCATATCCTTGTGGCTCCCAGGAAAGGAGAGTGTGCTCTACCTTCCCCCATTTAAGAAATCTAGCTCAGGGCTGGGGCTAGTTTCTTTCAGTGTTTTGGCCAACAACATGGACACTTATCAATGCTGGGAGTGTTCAAGGCCCCAGCTGGACTCAAGCCTGCATGAGAAGTGCAGCTGCTTAGGTCATAGGGGGGGTCAAGGTCTTCTGGGTTTTTTTGTCCCTTTCTTTTTGAGAAACGGTCTTGCTATGCAGCTCAGGTTGGCCTTAAGCTCACTTTGTAGCACAGGCTGGTCTCTAACTCACAGCAATCCTACCTTGGCCTCTTGAGTGCCGGGATTACAGGCATGTGCCACCATGCCCGGCTTGTGTTTCATGTTCAGAACACATAAAGCAAGCAAAGGAAGCAAAGATGGTGGTCATCTGAGGTGTGCACTGTGATTCTGAACTTCACTGCAACAACTCACGATCTCAGAGATGGGATCCAGAATACCAAAAACTAAAGCTCTGAGGCCTTCAAAGGACATCTGCTATTCCACTTACATCTTTTTCATGTTTATCTGTTGGCAAGCAGTAAAAAACAGTAAGAAAAGGTGACTATCGCAACATCACTGAGCTTAGTTCTGGCAAATGAAGCCTGAGAAATGTTGAGCCAGACTCCGAGAAGGCAAGAGCAGGTAAGCAGGAAGGCTACAGCCCAAGGCAGATCCAAAGATCAGTATCCAGCCTGTCCTCACACCACACCCAGACACACTGCCTCACATCTCACCTTGTCCAGGCCTGGCTCCAGTTGCCACCCTATTTCCTACACTAAGCCAGTTTCCTCACCCTTGACACCACCTTTCCTCAAAGCTGCAGTTTATGATTTTTCCAGTAGGTGGCAACACGAACAGTGCAGATCATATGCAACATAGTTTCTAGAAAGTTGAGCCAGAAACAGATCCTAAAAACTGCCACCAAAACAGAAAACTGAAAGAGTTCCCTCACAGAAATAGACACCAGAGGCCACATTCTAATCCTTTGACATAGCTCCTGTTTACTTTCACAATGTCTTCACCCCACCCCTACCTTTAGCAGCTTTTGCAGGGAAATCCCACTAGCCCTACCCAGTCTAGGCCCCTCCTCCTTCCCTCCCCTTGGACTTTGTCCTTCTTACTGGCCAGGAAGGGGGGGCCAGAGTCTGGGTTTGACTCATCTCCCATCTCACCAAGGCTGACATTCCAGATTCGCAACAGAAAATTACTCTTCAGGCCCACGGCCACCGAAGTCACGGAGAGGCAGCTCTGCTGTTGCTTCCCTGAGCCATGGATTACCTCTCATCTTTGAGCCCCAAAGACCTACTCAGGTAATCCTTAGTCGTTCTGTCCACCCTCCAACTCAGGATAGGGCAGGTAGGGGGACAGATCCTTCAGCCCCAAGGAGACTCATTTCCTGTCCTGGCCCCTACATGGGTTAGTCCAGCTCCTGACCCCACTGCATGGTCTTTATCCAGTTGGCTAATTCACAAACCCAAAATGCTCTCCCCTAAACTCTCCCACCACCTCACCCCTACCGTCCCTACTCGTACAGCCCCTCTTCCTTCCTTCCTAACTTCCAGGTCAGTATCCAGCATGAGCTCTGAGTTTGGCCGTAGGGTCTGGACGTCAGCTCCACCACCTCAGCGACCTTTCCGTGTCTGTGATCACAAGCGAACAATTCGGAAAGGCCTGACAGCTGCCACCCGCCAGGAGCTGTTAGATAAGGTGAGCCAGGTTCCTCATTCCCACAGCTGGGACAGCCAAGGGGCCCAAGAAGTGACAACTTGGAATAACAGAGCAGAAAGGGCTGAGGTCACATAGTTGCCCCTCCCTCTAAGGGCTAAGAGCAAGGGAATTAACCCAGTGATCTCTTGTGTTTGGAGAACTCATTTATTTTTCAAGTAGTCAGAGCCCGGTGCTCAGGTGCTCTGAAGTTCACTGGAACTTTGCTCACTGCATTTTCATATAAAAATTGTCCCAGTACTCAGTGGGGTACTTGATGCACACAGTGATTCATGCTGATTGCCCCGTGACTGGATGAATTTTTTCCAGCCAAAATAACTGGTTTGGTACACATCATTTCTGATACTTTTTGTACCTCCTGAAACCAATTAATGGCAAGTACCAAGGTACCAGTATCATGGGCTTTTCTTTGGGAGTAGGGGGAAGCAGTAGAGATAGCTAGAGGGATGGAATTCAGAAGTTGAGAAGTTATTTGTATGAAAAACCTAATTCAAATTGATTGTGCTTCCTATGAAATGAATAAAAGATAGGTATGTAAAATCCTTATAGATATCTAGAACTTAGTGAGTGCACAAGTTAAACAGCACTAACAGAGAACAGTGTGGGTGAAGTGAAATAAGCATCGTGCACCAGAGAGAAGTACATTTCCAAATAATCTAGCTAGGCTTTTTTCTTTTGAAGCTAAAATCTTGCTGTCACCTAGTCTGGTCCTGAACACCTTATTTCGAGTGATCCTCCTGCCTCAGGTTTTTATGTAGTTGGGACTACAGACATGCACCATCATGCCAAACTCCTGGCTACATTTTTAAAAATTTCAAACCAGTTAAGAGTGGCTTATAGATCAGGGCAAGGTGACAATGACATCATAGGAGAGAATGGAGGTATAGGTCTATGACAATATTTGGCTACCATATGCAACACCCTGGATTCAATCCCTAGTACTGTGATTCATTCTCTGGTCCTCCCTTCATTCCCTCCTCCCTCTCCCTCCCCCTGGTCACACCTAGTGAGAGTTCCCTAAGAACTGAAGGAAACTGAGAGATGAGACCTTAAAATGGGATGGCAAAGCAAAAGGATGTAGAACTGGTACACAACTAGTGTCAAGGGTTGACCAATAGATATTGGGCAGTAAGGGAAGGGAGTGCTATGAGATCTGCCCCCTCCCTCTGCTTCTTGCCACTGGGTAGGCACTGGAGACCTTGCTGCTGAGTGGAGTGCTAACACTGGTACTAGAAGAGGATGGGACTGCTGTGGAGAGTGAGGACTTCTTTCAGCTGTTGGAGGACGACACATGCCTGATGGTGCTGGAGCCTGGGCAAAGCTGGAGCACTGCTAGGGTAAAAGGCCCATGCTGGAGCTTAGACCAATGCTCTACAGCTCTCCCCAGTTTCTTCCTAGCCCAACCCTGACCTTGGGCAGAGGCACTAGGAGAGCTATGGAGCTGTCAAGGACACCGCAGTGGACCCAGTCCACAATGGGTTCAATCCAGTGTTGAGGGGGACCAGTGGTGGGTGGCAGACTGTGAGGGTCCACTGCACTGATATGGGTGCCCTATAGGGTGGGATGCTGTCATATGGCCTGGGCCGAGAGAAGCCAAAGCACAGTAAGGACATTGCCTGCATCACCTTTGATGTGTACAAGCAAAATCCTCGAGACCTCTTCGGCAGCCTAAACGTCAAAGCAACATTCTACGGGCTATACTCTATGAGCTGTGACTTTCAAGGAGTGGGTCCAAAAAAAGTACTCAGGTCAGATATCAATTTTTCATACAACCCCATCTTCCTTATAGGTGTGTGGCTCCCATAATTCTATCTCCTACACCCATTCATCTCCACTTAGTTTCCCCTTATAAAAAAACCCCAGCTTTCGGGGAACTCTTGCTTTCCCCTAATTATCTGCTGCCTCTTGTCTGCCTTTCAGGGAGCTCCTCCACTGGCTCTCCAAGTTGCTGCAAGGCCTTGGCCACATACTGCTGGGAATTTCCTCTACCCTTCGCCATGTAGTTGAGGGGGGTGAGCACTGGCAGCAACAGGGCCGCCTCCATTCCTACTGAAAAGGGGTTCTGAGCTTTTGTCCCAAGGCTCTTCTATGAGACATGCTGCAACATGGTGACAGCATGGAGTTTTAGGACCTGCAGGCAGTGCACACTAAACAAGCCCTGACTTCCCACTGTCTTCACCCCGTGATAGCACCAATCAACGTAACGCTTTACTCCAACTGAACTCTTCCTAACTATCCTATCCAGCTCCACCCACATTTGCAACCTTCGGCTTTTCCTCATTGGCTACAACCTGCTCCAAGCACCTGATTCCACCCTCAATTGCTGCCACATGTGCACCAACCCTCATCCCTAAGAGTCCTAACACAATGACAGCCCTCTCTAATTTTTAATCTTGAAATCTCTATTCCTTTGTATTTTTTACCTAAAAATAAAATTCCAATAAAAACATAAAATTGTTTATCAAGACTTTCACTCTACTAAAACCAGGAGAGACAGACAGAACAGACACTCCCATACACGCCCTGTCAGGGCCTAGTCTCAGATCCCAAGGCCTTAGCCTTCAAGGATTGAGTGCAATGCCCGCCTCCGCTTGGCCACTGCACTCTGCTGCTGTTCCCAGGCTTCTCGCCGCTTCAGAAAGGTAGTCAGGGCCACGTTTCGAGCCACATGGTGGCCAAATGGGTCTCTTATCAGCTCCTGGTTCTGCTCCCCTGCAAAAGAAATGGCTCATGATTAAGTACCACCCACACCTGGAGACAGATTCTAGTTAGGGTAAAGGCCCCTCCCATCCTCCTCCACCCTGGACCTATCACTGAGATAAACACCTTACTCTCCAAAGAGAAACCAGGAAGTGGGATGGGAACAAAGACTGTACAATCAGTCAGTCAGCAGAAGGCAAGGTGAGAGCAGACTGCTAAGGACCAGTAACCAAGCCCAGACTAGGGAAATGATGCCTCTGCAGAACTTAGGTCCACTCCTCAGCTCCCACGCTATCTGGTGTAAGAGAAGGGCATTTTGAAGTTTGCAAACATCAGCGACGTGGTGTTGCTCACCTAGCTCTGTAGCGATTTCCTTCCGAGCCCCCAAGGCTGCTCCACTCCAGATGGCATCTAGAACACGGCTGCCATGGCGACTACAGGCCAGAGCCACATACTGTCCCTGACAGGTGGGAAACAAAGTTTCAAAAAGGCTTAGAAACTGAGTCAAACAGTCTGGGAAGTACATATGCTATCCTGACTCTAAGACACCATCCTAAGGAAGCTCATTTTCCATAAAGGAATAACAGAGAAATCAAGCAGAAGCCAGAACTCTAACCTTTAAGGTCTGCAGCACACGACGGCGCTGCTTCCGTGTCACAGAGGGGCTGGTCAGGATGGCATCCACTACATGAGAACCAGCAGGGCTTTGGGCCAGAGTGAGAAGCTGTGGCCCTGACAAGGCACCCAGACTTCGAAGTACAAGACCAGGGTTAGAGAAGTGTAGCAGATGCTGAAGCAATAGAGAACCAAGTACTGTCACTTCACCGAAGGCCCTGGATGTGGCTATTTCCTCCTAGAAGCAAGGAGACAGAAAATTAGGAGGCAGTTACCAAGGCAGGCAGATGAACTCACGATCAGGGTAATGTCACCTTCACTTGGCTAAGGTCAGATTCTCTCTACCTCACTCAAGGAACATCCTAAGCCCAGCAAAGACTGCCCCAGTGAGACACCAGCTTCGCCTCTCTGCTAACTCACCTGGTGCTCTGCAGGCACTGCCCCTTCCTCCTCTGTAAGTTCATAGTACACTTCATAAGCCATCAAAGTGGCAAAGAGAGGCACACAAGCTACCTGCCGGGAAGAGGGCTTTGCACAGTGGAACGCCTAGAGGAGGAAAAAAACCACAGTGATTGTGAGAACTACCTATTCATAATCTTGACTTTCTAAACAGAAAATATTTCAAAAAAGATGAGAAAGACTAACTCTTTAAGAAAGTGAGCTTTAATAGGGCTGGATCTTATCTGCCCTGGTATATCCCCAGCCTCCATACATATGGTAGGGATCAAAAAACATACTATATGCATAAGTGTAACAGCTGGGAAACAATTTTCATTCTAGAACTGTGAGACAGTTCTTGGCTATATTTTTCCCTGTATCTGTGAACTCTCTTGCCATTAGATCTCTTAAACCCAGGGTATAACCATGAAAAATTAGATATGTCCTAAAGCAGTAGAATTTAGCCTTCAGGATAACTTGATTCTAAGCAGCACTCACCTCTAACAACAGCTGCAAGACCTGGGCTTGGTGAGCCCCAACTCTGCGGCAGGCCCCAACCAGGGCAACAACTACTCCTGTGTGGCCCTGGGCCAGGACAGCTTCCAATGCAGGACTCAATTCCTCAAACATAGGGGAGAGCTAAAGAGAAACATTAGATGCAGAATCTTTGGCATTCTGGTAATAATGGATTAAGTTTTTCAGAGAAACCTTCTTGCTGAAAACAAAAGTACTAGACAAAAATATAATAAAAAAGTTTGCCAATGTCAAGTCTTAGAATTGGCTGAATAAGCCCAAGCCACAAGGGCGGAGAGGCACCACCTCACATGAAGCAGGGATATTAAACAGCCCTTTCCCATGTATAAGAGAAAAATAGAAATAATCTGCCCCTCCATTCCAACTCCCAACCCACAAGCCCAATGGGAAGCCCACCCTAGTGCTAAGCAGCCAAGGAAAAGAGAAGTAATGGCAACAGCCGGGTATAGCTTTGTAACTAATAACCCAGAGTACTGGGTAGCCATAAACTTCAATTAAGACAGTCTCCTCCTGGTACTTGCACCTAAGAAGCTGAAACAAATTTCCTCCACTCTAAGCTTTAGGAAACTCTGAATAGTAGCTTTACAAAAAGCAATGGACAGCATGCTGTCAGAGATACAAAGGCAGGCACACAATAAAATGACTCCCAATAAAAAAGAATAGCAGGAAAAAAACTTAACCTAGGTTTCTAACTCACCAGCTCAGCGGTAGTAACTGCATCTAATAAGCGCTGCAAAGGGAAGTTAGCAATGGGATGTGCAGCCAAGGTCTGCAGCTGACCCTGGAAATGATCCTCAAAGAGGTTCTGGAGCTCCGGGGGCTCCAGCACCAGGAGCACCTGCTCCAGGAGTCTCGAGCTTGTCTGATCCCTGAGAAACAGCAGTAGGGGGCTGGAGACAAGAGGAAGAGCAGACCACTGTAACTCCACTTCATCCAACATGTAATTGTACCACATCATCTCACTCATTTGACACAACCCTACCAACTGTGGCCAATTCCAAGGCCCTGATCATACCTGCCCTCTGCCAAGGAATTACGAGTCCTCAAGAAGCCAATCGTAGCTTTGCAGAGATGAGCACAAACCTGGGGCAGTTTGCGGTGTAAGATCTGTAAGGCCACTTGAAGGCAGAAGCTTGAAATCTTGTCAGTGATAAACACTGTGGGGAGAGGGCAGAAATAACTAGATATTTTACCCAAAAGCCAAACAAACCTTGAGCAACAAGGTAGAACTCCAGACACAAGGCATCCATACAGAATGCTTTACAGAACCAAGCCACATCAGATTTAAAGATAGGGATAGTGACTGCATTGAATAAGTGCAGCAAAGGGAAGTTAGCAGCAATGGGATGTGCAGGCATGGTCTGATCTAGGGACCTTGACTGGTAGTGATCATCTCTAAAAAGATGGATCCCAGACCCTCCTCCAAATCCCCTCCTTACCAGCAATGTCCTTCAGAAAGCAGGAGATCAGGTCCTGAAGGCAATTCAAGAAAGTTTGAGGGACCTCAAAATCAGCTGACTTGCATTCCCGAATTGGGGCTCTTTGGGCTTCTAAGGGAGAACCAAAATATGGGTGGCGATGAAGCACAACTTGCCATCCAGAAGGAAGAATTCCATAGATGAATAAGGATTCAGCTTGGAGATGCAAAGTAGATATGAGACAGCTGAAATGTACCTTATGGATGACAAACTGAAACATTTCTGTTTTAATTGTTCAAAAATTTTCAACCACTTCCCTGATGGTCCATAAGAGCCAGAAACTCAGCCAGGTATGTATGTATTCCAAAATCAGGCCTTAAGCACTCTGACCGTATTTGTGTTTTTCAAATTTTAGTCAGAACCTATCACTGTGTCATGAAATAAAGTTGGTGATCTTGGCCAGCATTCTCTTCATGAATAAAGCAAAATAAAAGTATAAATAGAAGAAAACAGCAACGTGCAGATAGTTAACAGTATTATGTTCTAAACTTTTGTTTCAGTGTAATACCGATACGAGTGTGTGAATACATTTGTGTGTGTGTGTGTGTGTGTGTGTGTGTGTAGAGAGAGAATCATGTTTGACAGAGTCATGTTTAAAAACAAATTTCCTGGGATGGCTAAATAACTCAGTGGATTAAAGCACCTGCAAGCAGGCGCAGAGGCCAGGGGCTCAATTCCAGAGCCTGCTATGTTGGTCCTGCCCCCAGGACATGCTGAGACAGCAAATGAGACTGGACATGGACATGCCTGTAATCCCAGCTCTTAGGATGCTGTAAACAGGCAGATCACTACAAGTCCATCTAATAGCGAGACCCTGAACACCCTGTAGATCCTTCCCTAAAATACAATAATAATAATAGTAATAGTAATAGTAATAAAATAAAAACAAATTCCCTGTGAGTCACAGTTAAAAAATAGTTTGAAGTCTATGACTGTATATCAGTCATGTCCTCTTCCTGCCCCTGTACTAATAGCTGGCCCCCTGAACACATCTGTACATCCTTTCCTCTAGGCCTCTGCACGTACTAATCTCTGGTCTTCAGACCTTTTGAGATAATTTCTCTAACTCTCCAAGGTCAAACCGCCTACTGAAGACTTTGCATACTCTTCTCTCCTTAGGTTCCTAACTCTCCTACCCAACAGAGCCAGTTCCCTTGCTTGTTTTACTTACCAGATGACTGGGAGCCACGGGGCCTGGCTCTCTCAGACTCCAGAAGAGTACCTCCTAATACCTGCAGCAGAGTTCTGACCACGAAGCTGCCATGTGTATCTCCACAGTAGAAAAGAAAATCATCACACACCTCAGAGGCCAGTGCCAGGACCAGCTTCTCTAGGGCCTCCGAAGTGCCATTCTTCCCATCTTCTTCCTCCTCCTTCCTCTCCTTCTCTTCTGCAGGACTCGCTAGCAATCGAGGCAACTGTAGCAAAGCACTTTGCAGTACATGGACCCCGCACCGATGACAGGCCACAGAACGAAAGTTGGAGCACAGAGCGGTCCATATTTGGCATAGCGGTTTTAAAGGACTGAACCCCAAGAGTTCCTGCAGTATCTCACTGCCCGTCCTGTTCGTGGCCAAGGCTAGGGCCTGAGCTTCCACTTCCTTCAGAATATTGCGCACCATCAACTCTGGTGGGTGGGAGGCAGGAGAGAAAGACTTCTAAAAGACTGAGGAGGGGGCACGGTTATATTCCATCACCTAAGCACGGGGCGGAGGACGGGTGCCGGAAAAAGAGGACAGGAGGAATAAAACCAATTGCCCGCACTCTAGAGACCCTCCCTAGAAAGTTTCTTTGCCTGGTAGGGATTTTTTATGCTCTTGATCCCACACCTTGTTCCTCCGTACCTCGTTCTTCCCCGGCCTCGGGGGCCTCCTTCAGCGCTGTCAGCGCCCGTCGGAAATAACCCAGAGCTTCGGGGCTCAGGTGCGGGCGCTCATCGATAGCCGACTTGGAGAGCCCGTCCGCTGGCGGCCGAGGGCGCCATTCACGGCCTGGTGGAGGTCGTCCCGACCTCTTGGCCCTGCGCCCCCGCTGGCTGCCAGCTGGAAGCTGGCGCCCCACCTTGTGGGGGGAGCGCGGGCTCAGCCCCATACAGGCTTCGTGACCTCGCAATCCGTGCGAACTCCGGCTGCAGGACACCCTTGTCGCCACGCTCCAGCCGACCCAGACCGAGGCCGGAATCGCCGGCGCGCACCCGGCGCAGTGTGTTACGTCATTGCGCCGCGACGACTCAAGCCTGCTGGGGCTATCTTCCGGGCCGCGGGCCGGTCGATCACTTGCAGGGTTTAACCCGGCCCTGGACTCAGCCCCAGCGGCTTTCCCCAGAATTGTCTCCTCCCCTATCCTGCGAATTTTGAGTCTCTCCTGGGCGTGTGCTGCTCCATGCTGGAAGGCGTTTGGACTTCACCCCAGCCTGGAACTCTGACCCAGATAACAGTCAACTTCTTCATTCCACATGGAAGCAAAGTTCTCCAACTATGGTATAAAAAGGCCTGGAGAACTAACCGTACCAGGCATTCTAGAGGCACTGACTGTGGTCTACAGGTAAGGCGCACCTGACCTGAAAGCCATGCCCTAGCTCCATCGCTGAGGTCTCCAACCTAGTTAGCTCCGCTCATAGCAGGCGCGTCACATCCAGCCTTCTTCCCCTAGGTCTCCCGAAAGGAACAGTCAGCCTAACCGGGAGCCCGAACTTGGTTACCTCTAGGGCAACTCAAAGAATTCCAACCCTGGCCGCCCCTCCTACCCTAACGGTGTCCCTCCTCCAGACACAATCTGCAGGCTTCCTTCAAAGCTACTCTTTGCTTCACAGACAACCACCTTTACCTGAGTCATGGCATCTCTCATGAAGGGCCAAGTGTGTGTGGTAACTGGTGCCTCCAGGGGTATTGGCCGTGGCATTGCCTTGCAGCTCTGCCAAGCAGGTGCCACGGTTTACATAACTGGCCGCCATGAGGACACCCTTCGGGTCACTGCTGAGGAGGTAAGTGAGGGACCACCTGAGGGACTTCTAATTAAGCAGTCTTCGGAGCCCAGCACCTTTAGCAGACATATTAATTCTAAAACGAAACAGATATTTACTCCGAGTATAATAAATAAACTCCATAAGTAAGTTCATGTAAGGTTGAATTTCACTGCCAAGTAAATTTTGAGAAAAAAATTGTGTTTGACAGTTTCAGAGGTTTTGGAATTTCAACTAAAGGCTTTTAGACCTCAGCTTTTCTCTATTTGAGGTAAGACACTAGTAAACTGTATATTTTTGACTTCTCTACTGACTTGCAGTAAAATAAATATTTGGGCACCTCTGGTTTGTTAGTCATACCAAGATTAGTGAAATGTAACCTCCACTCTGTTTCCAGTTGGAGAAACCAGTCATTTCTATGTAATGCAAGAAGTGATAAGAGGGAGAAATGAACAGCAGACTTCAGGGGTATGGAGGTGCATAGAGATAGTAAAGGGAGTGGTTAGGGAAAACACTCTAGAAGATTTGAAAGGGAAGTCAGAAACAGAAGGCCTGAGAGTATTTCTCAGTGCTAGAGCATACACAGAGGAGTGAGGGAGACTGGTGAAGGTCTGTGGAGTTGTTAGTGCAAAGGAGGAGTGGGTGAAATGCCATTAAGCAAACCATGGATCTTAAAAGTTGCTGGCGAAGGTCTGCAGGTATAGCTTGTGGTAGAGTGCTTGCCTAACATGTTCAAAGCCTTGGGGTTCCGTCAACAACACCAAAAAAGAAGCATTTCAGTTAGAAGATTGCATATTTTCAAATAGATTTGTGTTTCTGATAGTTTATACTGACTTGATTATGAAGAATAAATTTAAGGCAAAAAGATTTGATGTTGAACGAGCAATTAGGCATGCTGGTAGTTGAGTTAAGAGGAACAGGGTGGCACACAGAACAGAGATATGGGAATAAGGGGTCGTTCTCGCATAAAGTCCTCTTCCTCCTCTGAGGCTTGAGGATGGGCCCCATTTGTTAAAATTGTTCACCTGATCCCTTCTATTATTCAGTTACCAAGTAGGAGCATTGGTGGAGCAGGGAGAAGAGGGCTGGGATTAAGAGTTTCCAGTGAGGGGCCTGCCAAATAGCTCAACAGACTAAAGACCTTGTTATGGTTTATGTCTAATTGTCCACCCAAAGCCTCATGTACTCAATGGGTGGGGGCTTCTATAGATTGAGACTTGACTCATGAGTCACTGGGATTATGTTTTAGTACTGATGAGATTATCGGTCTGAGTAAGGCTGAGACTATGGGTATGGTCTAGGGCGGATATCCTAAGGCAGAGAGCCTGATAGGAATATAAAGAGAGTCAGAGAGTCATACTAGAGCTGTTACTGTTGCTCTCTGCTCCTTTGGTTGGTTGCCTGTGTCACCATTTTCTTGCTGTTCTGCTGCCATGAATTGGATGCTCTCTGCTCTGTTCCACTCAGCTTTGGGCCAGCCGAATATGGACTGAAACCTCCACGAACTGTGAGCTAAATTAAGCTTTGCTTCCTTCATTTTGAGTATCAGGTATTTGTCCCAGCAATGAGTAAAGAGTAACTAAGACACACCTGCTTAGACAGGAGCAGGGACTGGGGTTTGGTCCCAGCGTGCCGTGTGGCACATGCCTGTAATCTCAGTGCTTGGGAGGCTGAAAACAGGAGGACCCCTATGAGTCCAATCTGTGTAGTGAGACCCTGTACTAAAATACATTAAAAATAAATAAATAAATTTCAAGAGAATGGTAGAGTGCTAAGGGCATGTGAGTTGGAAAAGAACAGTTCCTTGTTTCCAGGAATAGGTCCCATGACTTGCCTTTTACCCTCAGCTTGCATATGAAAGGCCTTAGTAAATGTTTATAGTTTTTTTTTTTATTTTAGTACATGTTTACTATACATGACTCTCACACATACATAACACATCTTATTCTTTTTCATTCCTTTCCCTTCCCCACCTTCCTACCTCTGACTCCAAATTTTCTTTCCCCATTCTCATGATTATTTTTAGGTGAATGGATGAAAAAAAATAATGATATTTGTGCTCAGGATAATTTCTAGGCATTTGTAGAAAATGGATATGTCTGGAAAGTATGATATTAAGTGAAATAAATAAGGCACAGAGGCTAAAATAGGAAGACAAAGCACAAATATAGAACAAAATAAAGGACTGATACAAGTAAATGGGAAAATGGATCTTTTGTAAATGAACAGGGTTCCAGAGATCAAGGGTAAGGGAAAAGGGGAATGGAGAAAAAGTAAAAAGATTTTAAGATGTACCATGCACCAAATACTAAAAGAATGTAAACGTATTTAATGCATTGTGTTATATGTGGAATGGAACTCAGGCTAGGCAAGCACTCTACTACTGAACTACATCAGTAGCCCTTGTTTGTAGTTTTTAAACCTGAGATCGCAGTCCACCCTATTCTGTTGTTTGGGAGGACCCAGTCATTTCCTAAAGTTCCACAAACAGACACCAGGGGGTGGTATTGCCTGTCGTGTTGACGGCTGGCTTTGATTCCTCTGGTCACCTTGAGTTCTCAAGACCACTTTAGTTGAAGAAACTGCATTATATTTCACACCAGTACCCAACCATAAGTGCATGTCCTCTGTTCTTCACCAGGCACAAGCCCTTGGGGGCCGGTGTATGCCTGTGGTGTGTGATTCAACCCAGGAGAATGAAGTGCGAAGCCTATTTGAGCAAGTAGCTCGGGAACAGAATGGACATCTAGATGTGCTGGTCAATAATGCCTTTGGTGGGGTGCAGGTATCTTTTAACTTGATTCAACTCAATACCCCTTATCTTCTACTCTGGCCCATTCATCATCCTTTCCATTACCTAGCCCTTTATAGCTTTCCTCCTCCAGATCAGCCAGTCATTTTCCTCCCCGTGTCTTCCAGACAGTCCTGAACACCAACAGTAAGACATTCTGGGAACTCCCTGCCTCTGCATGGGATGATACCAACAATGTTGGACTCAGGTACATGCTCCCCTCTCCCCTCTTCAGCAGCTCTTCTCACTTGTCCAGCCTTCGTACATAGACCTTTCTGCATGTGTGTTCTCCATTTCCCTCTGGCCTCCCCCGTCTTTCTTGTCCCTTCTGCCCTACTTGTCTGTGGGAGTAATTCCATACATCTGTGTCACTGTACCTGAGAATGCCAACTTTGTTTCCATCAGTCATTTTCATCAGACCAAACCATTGACCTTGTTCCTGTCTCACTCTCTAAATACAAACCCCAGCTGAAGCCTGGCCCTCTCAGTAATGTTCACAGCTTATGGTCTTTATTTTCAAAAACTGTGAGAGGGAAAAATTGTTTTAGATCAAAAGGATGCTAATAAGAAAGAGTGGGTACTCACCTGCCTTACGCTCTGTAACCTCCCTGCAGACCGTTAGACAGGTACAAGTCAGAATTGGGACTTCAGGGTGGCACAGGGTCACACATACATTTGGCATGGGAGTGGGGTCAAATACGTCATTTAGAACTTGCATAGTATGTGCAATTATGTGTCTGCTGGTTACTGTTGAGTAACTAAACTATACTTCATAGATATGACTAGTTGGTCACCTATGAAAGTAACCAAGAAGTAAAATCTGTCAATCTTGCTTCATATTTTCTCTATTAATGCAGCATTAAGGAAAGTCTTTCCAATAGCTGTAGTGGCAAGTGCTAGAATTGCAGATGTGTGCCACCATGTCTGGCTGGGTTTTCCTATTTTATATTTAAATATTGTGCCCTTTTGAAATTCGTTTTGAAATAATAAATGAGGTAGAGAGTCAGTCCTCCTCAACTCAAATAACTGTTCAGATGTTCCAAGGCCATTTACTGAATGATTCATCTTTGTCCATTGATTTTAAGTATTTCCTTCCTACTGTGCTGCATGCTAACTTACACTTGGGTCTAATTACTGACTATTTTGTTTCATTAACCTATCTACTGTTACACCTGTACTATGTCTTTCTGTTACGTCATCATACATTTTAATGAGTGATGATGGGATAAAATCCCTTTGGGCCACAAGTTAGATTTGGCCAGGACAGCCTCACATATTTTGTTCTTCTCCCTGTTCTTTAGTTCATTAATTCCTTCAAAAAGTCTTAATAAGATGTAACTCAAGGGGCCCGGCAGGATGGCTCAGTGGTCTAAAGCGCCTGCTTAGGAAAGCTTGGGCAGCTGCAGGGACCACAGTTCAATCCCCAGCACCACATGCTGCTCCAGCCTTGCCCTCAGGGCAGGCTGAGCCGGCCATAAATAAATAATTTTTTTAAAAAGATGTAACTCAAATTGACTAAATGTATGAATTTGTATAGAACTTATGTTTTACATGCTATTCTTCTTTGACTTTGGACAATTTTATGTGCACATGTTTTATAGTTTGAGTTTTTCAATGCAGGCCCTAAAGATTTCCCTTAAGTTTTTTTCTCCCCTGAATCATTTTGTTTGTCATTGCTATCGTTACAATCTCTTTTCCTCTTTTACATCTAAAGAGTGTGGTTTCTCATTTGTCAGTGATTAGTTTACCCGTTTTCCTCCTAGGATGTGGCACCTACTTCCTCTAGTTTACCAGTTTTCCTCCTAGGATATGGTGCCTGCTTCCTCTCCACAGATTTTCCCCACTGACCTCAGTTGCTAGAGGGACAGCATTCACTTACGGGCTACAGCACCTGGTCAGCATTGATATGTTTCATTTTCCTAGAGGCCACTACCTGTGCTCAGTGTATGGGGCACGGCTGATGGTACCAGCTGGCCGGGGGCTTATCGTGGTCATCTCCTCCCCTGGTGGTCTGCAGTACATGTTCAATGTCCCCTATGGTGTGGGCAAAGCTGCGGTAAGGACCTAGAGGCACGGGTATGGAATGAGACACTAATGGTGCTTACAGCTCGGGAGATATAGTCACCAGTGGGCCAGAGTGATAAGGCTGGCTGGTCTGCATCTCTTCCTCTGCCCCATCCATGGACAGTTCCTCTCTCAGGTTCCCTTTGTTCTGCCAGAGTAGGTATCTCATGGAGATGGGGCAGCAGAGATCTCAGGGATTCTGGGAAAGGCAGTGGGGCATCCCCACTGATGGGAGGGGAAAGGAGGAAGGTGACATGGCAGGTGCCCTGGCTCTCATTATGTCTTCTGCTCCTTTGCAGTGTGACAGACAGGCTGCTGACTGTGCCCATGAGCTACGGCACCACGGAATCAGCTATGTATCCCTGTGGCCAGGGATGGTGCAGACAGAACTGCTGCAGGATTATATGGCTAAGGAGGGTCAATCTAAGGATTCTGTGTTAAATAAGGTCAGCAGGATAGGTTAAGGGAAGTAAAGAGTGCAGAGGGATGAGCCTCTCTACCCTCAGTAATCAGAGTAAATATTCCCACTTCTCAAGTGCTTAGGAGAGAGCTGGGGAGATAGCTCAGTAGAATAAGTACTTTCCTGGCAAATGCAAGGGCCTGAATTCAATCTCCAGTTCCACATAAAAAAGTCATATGGGGTCAAGTGCTTAGTAGAGCATTGTACACAGAGCTAAGCCCTGTGCACGCATAATTTTAATCTTGTAAGGGAGATACGATCTCCTTTTTCTAGGTGGGAAAACAAATCCAGAGAGAATAAGAGACTTGTTCCAGGGCTGGGGAACAAAGCCCAGTAGTAGAGCATGCGTTTAGCATGTGCAGCCCTTTGGCTCAGTTCCCAGCACTGAAAAGGGGAGGACAATGTGAACAAATTTATTCCAGGTCACATATATCACGCCTGGAAAGGCCTCTGGGCCCATACACTTGACCCTGGCAAGGAACCATCCCAGAAGGCGCAGACTCTAGTGAGCACTCTCAGATGTCCACTTAGGAAAGGCAGCAGGTCCTGAGGTGTAGTGCAGGGCTCAGCTGAATGTAGGAAGGAGTAGCTGTGGCACCTTCAAAGACACAGGGTCCTGCAGGTCCTGTGTGAGGTCCTTGGCCTAAGAGTGGGAAGATGTAGGCAGTGCTCTTGGAATTAACCTTTTATTTCTCAACGTGTTTTTCAGTACAAAGGAATTTTCTCAACATCAGAAACCACAGAAATGAGTGGCAAGTGTGTGGTGGCACTGGCAACAGGTAAAGACGCTGGGGCCACGTGGTAACAAGGAAGGGCGTGGAGGATCTGCAGCATACTGGTAGCCAGTTTTGGTTTGGGAAGTCACTGAGACATGCCCCCCAGGTCCTCTTTGGTTTTGGAGGCTCAGAGAGTCAAGACTCCCTGCTTGACATTTATGAGCTGACTTCTGGAAGTTGTGAAGAGAACAGAAAAAAGCACTTTTCCAGGGCTCCTAGCCCAGGACCAGGGAGATAGCTCAGTAGAATAAATACCTGCCTCGCAAGCACAGGGTCCTGAGTCAATCGCTGGTACTACAGAAAAAAAAAAGAAAGTGATCAGGGCCCTTAGCCTGTCTAAGTCCTGGCCCACACATTGTCACTGCACCATTCCTACACCCACCATCTCCAACTGTGTGTGTGTCACAGACCCCAATATCCTGAGCCTGAGTGGGAAGGTGCTGCCATCCTGTGACCTTGCTCGACGCTATGGACTAAAGGATGTGGATGGTAAGAGCTCTGGCCCAGCAGCTAGCTTCATCTGCTGTTCCTTCAGCACACCCCCCCCCCCACGTCTTCCCCTCAGTATCTTCAGCCAGGGTTGAGATGAGGAGTACAGAAGAGGATCTGATCTTCCTGCTCCTTCTGTCAACCCCAGGCCGCCCTGTCTACAACTATTTGTCTCTGAGCTCTGCCCTCCAGCATATCTCCAGCTTGAGCTGGTTGGCCTCCTATTTGCCTGGATTCCTTCGTATGCCCAAGTGGCTTCTCACCCTCTACACCAGCAAGTTCTGAGCCTCCTGGCCTGACGTCAGAGCTCAGCTTCTCTACCCCCTTAGGCTCTGGTAATTGGGCCCATCTCAATGGAACGAAGCAGCCTTGTTTACCTACCACTGCCCTTGGTCTCTGCGGGGTATGTGGCGTGAGTTAGGTCCTTGAGAGATCCCTCTGTATCCCTGGCTTTTCTTTATCATTACCTTTTAATTTGTGTCTTAGTATAAAACAATGCTCTGGAGGCAAATAAAGGTTCCCATTTCCCCCTCAGTGTGCCTGTGAGTGATGATTCTGTGCTTAGAAATACACAGTATGTACTTGGGGAAAAGAGTCAGAGATAAACAAGTGCACAGGTTCTCAAAGGCTGTGCTCATAGGATAAGGTTCCTTTCCTCCAACCCAGTTCCTGCTCTTCCCTACAAGTCTTTCCTGTGCTCAAGCTGGGAAACAAGGTCCCTTTATGACTAGGAACACCCAGGCTCACTGCTTTTACCCCTCATTCTACCATCCCTTCAGGGATGCCTGCTCTGTAGCTGGGCCTGATCTCTGAGTGAGATCCAACCCACTGAGGGCAGTTTCTTTGGTATCCACCCTCACTGGAGCAAATTAGTATGCTCTGAAAGGTGACTACTCCCCCAGAAAAGCCCAGAAAGTGATAGAGATGAGATTCTTGGTTTACGTTTTGTCTTAGTTACTTTTTACTCATTGCTGGGACAAATACCTGACACTCAAAATGAAGGAAGGAAAAGTTTATTTAGCTCCCAGTTCATGGAGGTTTCAGTCCATATTCAGCTGGCCCAAGGCTGAGTGGAACAGGACAGAGAGCATCCAGCTCATGGTGGCAGAGGCAGCAAATCAATCAGGGAAGCAGAGCAATGGCAACAGCTTGAGTCTGTCTCTCTGTCACTCTTTATATTACCTTCAGGCTCTACACTTTAGGATATCTACCCTAGACCACATAGACCATAGTCTCAGCTTTACTCAGACTGATAATCCCATCAGTACTAAAACACATAATCCCAATGAGTCATGAGTCAAGTCTCAATCTATACAAGTCCCTGCCCAATGACTACATGAAGCTTTAGGGGGACAACTTGACATAAACCATAACACGTTTCTAATCTATATTTTTCAGAGGTAATAGTTGCATGGCTAAGTCTATCAGGCTTGGAAGGGTCACGGGGAAAGTTTTCTGGACATGGGGAAGAAGGTGCTGTTGAAATCCAGGTGAAAGAGGACTCAGTGATGGCACAGAAACATTTTCTGATGGAGTAGCGTCCCCTGAATGGTCCTCTGCCCGACTGATTACACGAGCCCTTCTGGGTTACGTTGTCTGCTCGGTGACTGGTTACAGTGCCACCCAGTGCATGATGGCTTCAGGAGGCCAAGGGCAGCTCTCCAAGAGTTGCAGGTATGAGCTGTGAAAGTACACTGAAGGGGCATCAGGCTCAAACCTGGAAAAAAGGTCAGAGGGCATTTGTGCAGATGCTAACATAGTCAGCTGTAGAGACTTAAGCAGAAGGCTGGCTTGACCAAAGACCTGTGTCTGAGGAAGCTCACTGGGCTGAGGAGTGGCTGATGAAGAGCGGGCAGGTGTGAGAGGAGCAGCAGGAGGTGGGCCCAGTATCAGTATTGTCAGGGACCTGCTGGCAGTGGCAGTGTGAGCCCAGGAAATTTCAGAAGGCCATATCTAGATGGGAGCTGGGCCAGTACAGAACTGCTGTGGTGTTATCCTGGCACTGGGGACCATGAGGTGAGCAGCAAGCACAGAAAGAACGTGAACAGGGAAGAAGAAGCAAGTTTGCTCCAAATTAGTCCCAGTTAGACACTGTGGGGCTGACTGCAATGTGGCTCACCCTCACTAGAGCAAATAGAGGTGCTTGTTTGGTCTCTACAAGATGGCTTAATCACCCAGCAAAGCCCAGGGAATGAATGATGGAGACGAGATTTTTTGTTTGTACCACGAATTGAACTCAGGACCTTGCACTAGCCAGGTAGGCACTCATGCCACTGAGCTATATCCTTGGTCTGAAGATGAGATTCTTCATTTGTGTTTTTAATTATATTTTTGAGTTACAGTCACACAGCCCAGAGCCTAACAGGCTTGGATGAGTTACAGCAAAGTTCTCCCATCCCTGCCCACTAGTTCCCAGTGTCCCACACAGAGGCAGCCAGTGCACCCATACTTTCAACCACAGAGAGTCCAGCAACACTGATACACACTGAAAGAAGAGAGGTGACTGCTTGCTGGCCTTTCTTGCCACCTGCAGGATTATTTTCCAGTTTTGACTTCCTGTTCTGGCTTTGTGTCCCACCTCTCTAAGTGAGACACCAGTCCCAGGCCCAGAGACCTGACCTCTCAAAGGTCTTCATGCAATTCCTCCCACCAGAAATTTCCCTGTCCCATAGGGACAGCAGCAAGGTAAGCGGGTGTGTGATGACTTCACAAGGAGAGAATAGGACTACAGAGGGCTGCTGTAAATGCCTCAAACAGAACAGCCCAAGAAGTGCAGCCAGGCCCAGTCTCTTCCACAGCAGACTCAGAGCAGGGCTGCAAGATGCACATCACACCTGCAGTGAGGCTCCTCCTAGAGCAACCAACCAAGGGTGAGGAGTGGCCTCAGAGAGGCAGACAGCGGAGTTTCTACCCCAGGGTGTCCCCATGTGTGAGGCTGACCAGCTGTCCTGAGCCAGACAGAAAGATATCAGAGGCAGGACTGGATCAAAGCTAAGACACCTGAGAAGGAGTTTCCATCCAATGCTCATGGTCTCTTTGAGCCCACAGGTGGGAGAGGTGGTCCCTGGAAGGCAAGGGAAAAGGAGAGACAGTGTAATGGATGGCAGAAGTGTGGGCCAAATAGCTCAGTGGATTAAAGTGCCTGCAAGCAGGTGCAGAGGCCAGGGTTCGATCCTGAGCCTGCCTTGCCAGCCCTGCCCCTGGGGCATGCTGAGACAGCAACTGAGACTCGGTGTGGTGGCACAAGTCTGTAATCCCAGCTCTTGAGAGGTTGTAAACAGGTGGATCACTATGAGTCCAATCTAATAGTGAGACCCTAAATACCCTGTAGACTCTTCCCTAAAATACAAAAATAAATAAAGTGATGGGAAGGGTAGGGATTCAGGCATGGAGAATAAGTGCCATGTATGGGGGCCCCACAAGAGCATGATCCCAAGAGATGGGGCAATGCAAGGTGGCTGGGCCCAGAGCTGCCCTTGTTCCTTCCTCATCCCTTCTTTTACCCATCCTCAACCCTCAAGGCTTTGACAGTGCCTCAAGTTCACAGAGGCCACCTGGTCCCTTTGGTCATTGGGCCATACAGTGACTGCAGGTGTCACCGTGCTGCAGCCCCATCCCTTCAGAGTCCTTGGTCCACACCCCTGGTTGGTCCAGCACACCCATAAGGCTCTCCTCCTTTCTACCTCCTTCTCCCTCTGTCCTCTCAGCCCTCCCATCTTTCCACTGCTCCTCATAACCCTGAGTCCCTCACCTGCCTTCTTCCCCTGGCCCCTCCCCTGGAACCTCTTCTTTAACCTTCCACCTTGCAGTGCCCAGCCCTGGCAGGGAGAGGCAGACCTGTACAGGCAAGCCTGTGAGACAAAGGTCCAGCTCTGAACACTTCCAGTTAGAGAACCAGAGTAAGACCCAGGGTGAGGTTACCACAGCCAGGCTCCTCCCAAGCTTGACACAGCCTTGTTCTTTTCACATCTCACTTTCTGGAGGGTTGTGACATTTTCACCCCTGCCATTCTCTGTCAGATCCCACCTCCCTTCTCCAGAGAACAAGGGCCTGGTGCATCTCAGTCCACCCTGATTCCCTACAGGACCCCTCCCCAGCCAGATGCCCAACACACACACACACACACACACACACACACACACACTCCTGTGGATGTCTCCTCCCAGCAGTCATCCCCAGAACTTCAGGCTGAGCTGCCGAGGAAGTAGGACTCACATTCACCCCATGACTGGCCAGGGGCTAAGGAGCACCCTGGGCAGATCTGCCAGTGTTACCAAACTCAGCAGAAGACCAGCTTTAAAGCAGTGCAAACATATTTTATTCATTAGTAGTCGGGGGGGCGGGGGCAAAGCTGAGCCCCATTCTGATGTACACAGAGGTGACTTGGACATTTTAAGGAGAGAATGGTGGATTGAATTAGCAAGGCCTGGGTGAGTCAAAGTGTGATCAGGCCAGCTGTGTTTTGTTAGCTGGTAATTACCTAAATTAGAGTTCTCTCTTCACACAGGCTGGAAAACAGGCCTTTTTCTTCCTGTCGATTATATTTAAAGAAAGGCTCGCACATCCTTGAGACAGATGCTTCTGCTTACAAGAGATACATATTACAATTGCAAGCTCTTTTTTAGTAAATGGAAGGTTGGAGCCTCTCGTCAGATGCAGACTAGAACACACAAGAACATTGCCCAGCATTAAACTGTCCAGATCAGGTGCTTGAGCCTGGGGTCATCTAGGGACAGAACCTTTTGCTCCTAGAACTGTGCTAAAGTTCATCCCAGTCTTTTAGTGCAGGGGCTTCATAGCTGTCCTGAGAGGTGTGCAGTCCCACAGTGTCATAGGTACTGTTGTCCACTTACTTCCCTCTGCTCCATGGCACCCAGAAGATTCAGTAGTGGGCCAGCTTTACTGGATGAACTTTTTCCCCAGCCAAGGCCGAAGTCCAGATTCAGTTTGGTGTGAGGTCAAAAGATCACAGAACTGCCTGCACTTGATTCTAGAAGAGGAGAGGAATCTGTCTGCTTAAGTCTACAATAGGGAATAAGGGGGCAAAGACCTTTCTGTAATCTCTTGGCAATTCAGGTATCTGTGAGGAATGCTGGGAAAGAGGCAGCAGGAGGACATGGGGCAGCATTTTGATTTCTGTTAGCACCTACCCAGTGAGGAGGCCTTGTTAGTTCCAGAAGAAACAAACAAAGCTGGAACGCTTGTGGCCTTAGGGTCGTTAGCATCCACAGTGCAATGACAGGACATTCTGGATTTTAGGAGCTGAGATAATTTGTTTATAGAGCACCAACAATAACCAAAACCCTCCACCTTGATCTTTCATCATTTCATCTGCACTATAAAGTAAGTACTCTCTTACAGCTGAGGAAGCTGAAGCTCAGAAAAATCGGGTCACTGGGCAATGGTGGTGCCTACCTGGAAGACTGAGGCAGGAAAAGTGTATGTTTGGGTCCAGTATAGCCAATTTAGTGAGGCTCTGCCTCAGAAAGGGTGGGGAGCTATGGGTGTAACTCAGCACTACTTTCCCCTGAGTTCAATCCCTAGTACCACAAAAATAAAAAATAGAAAAGTTGGTAACTGGACCAGGATTGCAGGTCTTTCAGGTACTGTAAAAGAGTCTGGATTCAAGTCTGTGTGTACAACTCCAAGTGTAAATTTGGCCCCTGCTTCAGGCTGCCTCTGTCGCTTGGTGCTTGTTTGGTTTTAGCTTTGGATAGCCTTTGTATGTTCTTCAAAGGGAGTGTTAGGGATGGGCAGAGTGGTGAAAACATTCCACAGTTTACTTGCCGTAAAGACTTCCTGGACAAATTCAGTCTTGCCTTTCCCTGTGTTTGACCACACTTCCTTCCCCACATGTTTGACAGAGCTATTAGCAGTGGCACTGCTAATCTCTGCAGCATTCATTCCCCTCCCTAAGCCCTGGCGCCATTTCTGCCCTTCAGTATGCATCCCATGGTTCCTATCTCAGCCTTCTAGAAGCATCTCCTAGTCCAGTGGTTCTCAACCTTTCTAATGCTGTGACCCCACAATACAGTTCCTCATGTTGCGGTGACCCCAAACCAAAAAATAATTTTGGTGGCTACTTCAAAACTGTAATTTTGCTACAGTTATGATTCAGAATGGCTTTAGGCGGCCCCTGTGTTTTGGTCATTCGCCGGGGTCACGACCCACAGGTTGAGAACCGCTGTCCTAGTCCCTTCTGCCCTTGTTCTTTCCCCCCTGCTGAGGAACCTCTTCTTTTGATATCCACTTAGGGATAAACTAACATTAGAGTCATAAATGTCATTTTCTGTTTCTGAGTAAAGTGAGAACACCCAGTGCTGGATTTTAGACCCTCACCCACCTCCT
Organism: Myocastor coypus; assembly: GCA_004027025.1. Lineage (NCBI taxonomy): Eukaryota > Metazoa > Chordata > Mammalia > Rodentia > Myocastoridae > Myocastor > Myocastor coypus. The sequence goes on from PVJA010007737.1 coordinate 66,828, forward strand.
ACCCCTTCCTTGCTGCTGCCTTCCCCTTGATCCCTGCAGCACAGAACTGGTAATGTCAAGCCACTAAAGAGTGACTGAGCTCACAGGCCCAGTGCAACCCACAGGTGAGGACTTCATCTTCCCTTCCTGGAGGAAGATGTGCTAGGCACCTGTGACAGACAGGATACCATATGTTATGGCTTATGTCTAGTTATCCCCCCAAAGCCTCATGGAGTCATTGGGCGGGGACTTCTAGAGTTTGAGACTTGATCCTTGATCCCTGGGATTATGGGTTTTAGTACTGATGGGATTATGGGTGGAAGTACTTCTGGGACTATGGGTGTAGCCTATGGCGGGAGCTAAGGCGGAGAGCCTGAATGTAATATAAAGAGAGACAGAGAAACAGACTGGAG